>JAPVRG010217259.1:0-23583 GCA_029783565.1 Rhagoletis cerasi | reverse complement strand
ACATATGTATCTGCGTCTGCATTTAATGATGTTATTGTTGTTGGCACAACATCCGTTCTGTCGCGTAATATGTGATCCACATTTTGAAGAAGAACACATTTGGCTATGAGCTGGCGCGCGGTTTAGCATCAATTTCAAACGATTGCCACTTGTGCCCAAATGCAGGGACATTTACAGGGTGTCCAAGAAGTATCACGACAAACTTGAGGAGAAGGTAAGAGGGGGGTGATTCAGCTCCCTGATGAGCAAACAATTATCAGGTAAAAGTGTCACCGTTTTTAAATTTTTTAAGTATTTTCTTTAACTGCATTTACAAATTCAAAAAAAAAATTTTTTTTTAATTTTTAAATTTTTTTTATTTTCATGCTGCTAAAGAAAATATATGAGACGGTCCGATGTTCTTAAATTAAAAAAAAAATTAAAAAAATGGGTGACACTTTTACCGGAAATATGTATGCTTATCAGGGAGCTCAACCCCCCACCTACCTCAAGCTCCAGTTTGTCGTGATACTTCTTGGACACCCTGTATGTATGTAGAAACAAACAGATATTTGTAGCTCACTGAATGCACGCCTCCATCACTCCCCCGTACTTGCCATTGACATAAAGTGTAGAAATGGAAGGCATTAACCAAACATACATGCGTGCATATGTGCTTACATTCATATATGTGCGTATGTATCTACATGTACTCATGTATTTAATTTTCTTTGTATGCGCAGATATAAAGAAAAATTTATCACTTGCATTTGTCATCTGTGTAAAATTGTTTAATTCTCATTGAGATTTTTTTTTTCAATCACAAGCAGTGTTGTGTACGATTTGGTCGTCATTTGTACGATTTTTAACTGCCATGACGATTTCACGGTTCCGACAATAAAATGGCGATTTTTTCTCTGTTTTCAATTTTTGTTAGTCGTCATCTTTGAGACTTGTTATGAGTTTACCTTTACTAATAATAACACTGGGGAACAAAATGAAAAAAAAAAAAATTTTATATTGTTAATCACCGTTAGTAGATAATATAAATGACGCACGTTTTCCTATGCTGGTGCAAGTTTTTTGCCTAAAGCTATAGTTGAAAATATATATTCTTTGCATTGTTTGTATACAACTTATTTTCAACTAGAACTTCAACCTAAACTTCAAAGCCCAATATCTCAAGAAATATCGATGTTAGCCAAGAATGATAGAATACAAGATTGCGCCATCCTGGCCGTTGACATTTGTGGACACGGATATGCAGAGAATAGAAAGAAAAGAAGAACTAGTTGAAACTACCAAAAAAGTTCATTTTACATCGAAAAACGTGTTTAAATTTTGTTAAATGCGGAAATATTGCATTTTTCACCTAATCTATTAGAGAATAGTGAACGTTTTAGTGCAATTGAGGCTGCTGCAGCAAACGGCGTCGTTGCGAGGAAAGAAAAAAAGCTGCATTTTGAGGCACTACCTTGACGGCTGTCGCAATTTAACACACGGCACTTCATTTTATTAGTTTTTACACAGTGTTTAACTCAAAGATCTCTCACAAATTGCAAATTAACACAATTTTAACTGAATTTTCACGTTTTATCAAATTTCTCTTTGCCGCTGCTTCCACATCTATCAAAATCGGCAAAACCAAAGTAGCGGTACCACTGACGGCGCCACCTTTGCTCGCTACACCGTGGCTGTTAGCGATTTGAAATTGAATTTCCTACAAGTTTGTAATTTACATTTTTTCTGTAGCTCTTGTTATTTACGAGACAGTGGCCAAAAAACGAGAATTTCATAAAAAAATTGGGGTTAGCGACCCGTGGGAGTTGGGGTTACGCCGCAATGGACATTTTTGTAGAGCATTCAATTCTGAAGAAATTCTATCATCGACCAAGATTATACCACAAAATGCCTCTAAGCTGTAGAGCTTTAAAGAAAAATATCAAAGTTTACGTGTATTTTATAAGGGAACTCTTTGCACGCCTTTGGCGAGTACTTAATGTTAATATTAAGGGTTCAACTTTTCAGGGAGCTTTTTTAGGTATTTTCCACGAAATTTTGAGGTAAGAGTGAAAAAAACACAATAGTCACAAAAAAAGCACCCTAATCTACATAGGTACACCAAATGACTCAAAATTAGGCACCGAGGTAAATGTAATCGATGCAAAATGTCGTTGAAAAATTCATAATGAAGGGAATGTTCAACAACTAAGTAAAATATACCAATAGATTTCTTTTTTCACCGAGACTAAAATTTGACAATAAATTTTTTATGCAAAATTAAAAAATTTTCAGTTAATCTTGATTTTTGTAATAAGTCCAAAATAACAATTATATTTTATTTGTAACAATTATTTTTAATTCTTACTTAAATAATCTAAAAATTTAATTTTTTTTAAATTCTTTATATTGTATGTCTTACTTTTAAAAGTCATCAACAAAAATCGGTCAGTTATTTTTACTTATAAAAGTCATAAATATAAATCAGTCACTGATTTTTATTTTTTAAGTCATACTTATAAAAGTCATTATCAGTCAGTGTAAGGTGCTTTTAGTTTTTAATGTCTTATTTACTATGGCTTATACAAATGACTTTTATAGTTATAACAGAAAAAATAAAAGTCAGTGACATATTTATACTGGTGACTTTTACAAGCAAGAGTCACTGAAAAGTGATGACTTTTATAAGTAAAAGTCTTTAATTATTGTTAAGACATATAATATAAAGAATTAAAAAAAAATTATTTGTAAATTATTTAAGTAAAAATCAAAAATAATGGTTATTTTGGATTTATAAAATAAATAAGAGAAATAATTGTTGTTTAAAGAGTAATTAAATAAAAGTCGAAAAACAAGTGTCAAAAAGTGCAATTTCTATAATAAAAGTTGTAACATTTACGGTCCCTGCTATAAACTTTCTACAGCGTTGCCATATGGGTAAAAATGAAAAAATTATATTTTCGCTTAGGTTTTAAGCTATCTTCTAATTTAAATAGTTTTATTAGAAATCTCTCATATACCCAGTACTTTGTCCTACACACAAGGGGTAAATAAATATTTTTAGCAGGAAATTTTGTTATCAGCTTAGTAAATTAGATAAAACATATGAATGTTATTTATCTCAATGCAATTAAACATAATTTTGTCAGAACTTATTCGTAAAAATGTTCATTATATTTTTTATTGTTTTTGCATAACAATCAGCGGCCAAAACAAAAAAATCAAAAACCCCTCCGGTCACTGTTTATTTTAATATTTTGTGTATTGACGATTTTTAAATACAAATGACGATTTCCCAGAACCAATTTGACGATTTCTCACTTTAACTACCTATCAACACTGATCGCCAGTCAAATTTAGCTAGAAATAAATGATATTGTATACTCTAAAAATTTGTTGTTTAAATTCAAGCATATAAATTGTTAATTAAATTAAACGATGCGAGACTGCCTGTTTATTTTTACATATTATTTTCGAAAATTCGTGACTTATCGTGAAATTATCGAGGATCAGTTCACGTGGCCGCACTCTGGTCCAGTTATTTCTCAACTTCTCCTGTCTATACGGTATTAGTTTGGTTGTCGCTATCACTTCTCTTTTTCAGTCATAGATACGCGCTACCCATTCCAAATGACATTTTGCGGAGTCTGACTTAAAGTATGTTTTCGGTATCATTGTTGATTTTCAAAAAAGAGTGTAGTCTTTCAACCGTTAGTCCGGATACATGGATTAACTTCCAATCCTGCGTTAGTATGCTCGCTGGACCAAGCGCTGCTAAACCCTTTTATTTATCTCTCTCTCTACAGTTTTCCATCTTTTGGTGAATAACCCGCTGGCTGCAAACCTCGAATAAGCGCGGTGAGAATTTTGGCGGTTCTTGGTCATCGTGCAGTTAACCAGCGCAGAGCAATACCATTTGCTTATGTCTGTTTTAACGGAGGGCCAAAGAGATTTTAAGCGTTATTACTCTGCGCTACATTTATAGTCGATGACCAAAAACCTCGGAAACACCCTAATCCAGGGTGTAAGTGACACCGTGCTTATTGGAGGGTTTGCAGCTGGCGGACTCATTTGTAATTGCTATTTGGCTACCGGGTTTTAACTGAAAAATACGGCAAAAACAGTTCAAACAGTTAATCTGCGTGCACTTCACAGCTGCGTACTAAAAACTATTAAATTCTTAAATAAACAACAAAAATAGGTTGTGAAAAATTTAAAAAATGCCACAGCTAATGAATTAAACTATAACTCAGTTTTTACCCAAACCACTTCGCGTGTTTTTTTTTTTGTTTTGTCTTAAATAACTCATTCGCTGAGCGGATTAAATGGACATTCCAATTTAAAAAATTTTGCCTCCAAAAGGTGTGGCTGAGTAATTTTTAATTTTTTTTTACATTTTGAATCAATTTATTCATCCAAATGCAGTTCATAGTAATATTTTTTCATTTAAATTTCGTTTTTTTTTTGCGGTAAAAACAAAGTAGAATTAAAGCACTCACATATGAAGTAAATCCATAGAAACACATAAATCTCACACTGCTCGCTTAGGTACCAACGAGACATCCTCTTAGGCTTTAATTCGTATTTCTCGAATTTGTTTTCGGATTTGAAATGGAACAACAAAAATTAAAATACCAATGAATGATTGTCCCAGACAGTGGGATCCCAATCAGCAAACACGTATGTATGTATGTATATGTAGGTGGAGTCCAAAAAAAAAAAAAACAAAAAGAGAACACATCACCTTTGCATATGAATATGGTTGCCTACTGTGTCATTCTAAGCTCATCATTAGATATAACGCTTTTAAATGTTTCATCGTTTTTTTTTTCAACGTTTGTTGTTGTTGCCTTCTTAAAGATTACTCATTTGCTTTCTTCGCCTTCGCCCAAAATGTTTACTGTTGGCTTTGATGATGTTTTGTGGTCTGCGCCCATTTATGTTCATTTCCTTGGTTATATCGCTGTGTATGTGTTTGTATGTAAGTACATATGTTTGTATTTGGACACCCTGGACAATTTGGTGTTAATCTTCACTGTTGAGGCGCATTGCTGGTGATTATGCTGATGATGATTGATTGTTATTTGAACATGGAAGCGCGTAAATAAATGAACATATACATATATGTATGTATGTATACTGTCATGTATGGCTGTACTTTAGTAAATTTGTGAGGGCGGGCATCTTTAACAAATTTGGTATCTCCTCGCTTTTTCTTCTCATTCTAACTTTTCTTCCTAACATACAGCATCATGATATTTTATGGTTTTTTAAAGGTCGTGGCAAGCTTTGTGTCAATCGAGAGAAGCGTTATTAAAAAACAACAAATTATTGTAAATTTAATGAAGTCTACATGAAGTGAATAATTTCACATTAATTTCTTTTTTATATACCTAAACACACTGCTGTAAACATAGGCAGTGAGTGGAGTCTTTGCGGTGGCGTGTTGAAGTGCGCTGCATTGTGCACAGTTGTTTAGTAAAGCTATTAATCTTTCATCAATTATAACAAAAAAATAATAATTTTCAAGTTTGTATTGTAAAATGATGAATGGATTTATCTCTGTTTCTATTGCAGCACATGTTGTGTCTTACAAATACGATTTGTGCGTTATAAACATACTAACATAACTTTATATGGAATATTTTATCAGAATTAATAATACCGGTACCTATTTGAGTTTTAAGTCAAATTTTCAACGTAGAGAACGCAGACAATTGTGACCGGTGAGAAACAAACCCTCCTCCTAGGCGCGTCAGAAGGCATATTTGTGAACTAGAGACAGATCCAGTACTAGGTAAAACAACCATTGCAAACGGCGATGTACAGACAGCCAATCAACGACATCCACATAGAGACTTTTACCAACGTCACTTAACTCGCGCATCGTGAATGCTATTATCGAAGCTCAGTCACCAACCATTGCAGGAGAAGAGCTTCAGTTGCTTCGAGAGACTGGCGCTACCCTGGCACGCTCAACTCCTACTTATCCAGACTCGAGCCTGACGTATCCTAAGTATGTTCCACGTGTGAAAGTGCGCCGCATGAAAATACCGTCTCTTCACATTCCCCGTAAACCCATTCGACTAACACGTCTCCCTTTGGTCTGCTTCGTCGGAACAGTACGCTTCCTAATATTGGTTCAGCTTGAAAACAACGATGAAAAGACTAGAGGATCTAGACAGCGCTCAGTAGCCGCTAGAAGTACAAAAAAAAACATTGTGACCGGTCGGAAAGCCAGCTACTCATCCAATGTCAGCTCCATTTAAAAGAATTATGCACCTCCCCGTGAAAGGATAACTAAATACTCTTGCATATCTAAGGACCCCTACGGCTCCCCGGTCTTTACAGCATTCTGAGCCAAACGCCATAGATAAGACCAAACTAGATCACAAAATGTTTCCAGTTATGACAACGGTTGAATATCCCTTTCGTTCTAGTTCGTCGGCGATTATGTTACTTTTCATTTCGCTGCCACCGGTCACCCACCCAGCGCAGTTTTATAGTATAGCCAAGTTTTTGAAGAGTGTCAAAAAACTCTCTAAAAATCATTTATTCTTTGGAGTGGGTCCGGATGGCCGCGTGGTTGATGGAAATTATATCTACGGATGTACTTTAAAGACGAGATTACTAACATTGCCAACTGAAATAGAGGGGGCCATCTGCCCATTGCAATTGCACTGAAAGTTTACGTAATCTGGATAAGGTGATATTTCTAACCACAGAATTAGCAGTTCCAACTCCCTAGAGGCTGTTGCTATGTAAACAAAAAAATATGTACATAGAGAGGATTCCAGCGTTTTGCCACCACATCGTAGAAGAGTGTTTAGAGGTTCATACTAACCGCCAATAGAGCACATACACAAATTACACCGTGCGACAAAAATCAAAAAAATTTCAAAACACACAAAACAATCAATCAACAATCACAAAACTAGGGGCCAAATATAGTAAAACTGCGTTTTTAGTTTTTCTCTCTGACGTCACGATTTTTTATAAATGGAATTTGAAATTTCAAGGTTGTATTAAATTGATTCAAAAAATTATTTAAAAATTTCAGTGCAATGTAGAATAACAGTATGAGTGCCAAACGAAAGATACAATTCTCTAAAATAAAACAAAATTAAATATGTTTGGCTCACAAGGACGAATAGGTATTGAAAATTCCCTCTTGAATAGTTTCCTTTTTTAAGCTAATAAAGTTAGCAGGACGGAATTTAGAGGACGTGCTGGTGTATATATCAGTCTCTAACAAATAAATTTTTAAAAAATAACTTTCAACACCTATTCGTCCTTTGCACCAAATTGAATTGTCTCCTTTAATTTGATGTCCATATTGCTACTCCACATTCCACTGAATTTTTTAAATAATTTTTTGAATTAATCATATCTTTGAAGTGTCAAAGTCCTTTTAAAAAAAATCCTGACGTCAGAGAGAAAAACTAAAAATTCAGTTTTACTATATTTAACTCCTAATTGCTCGAGTATATAATCTTTTGAGTGTGTAAAATTGAGCGTCGCACGGTGTTATAGGAACATTTTTCTTTGCTGGCAATGGCAAACCTCCGAGCGTACTTCTGCTAAGAAAATGCTTCTCATAAAAAACCACTTGCTGTGCGTTGGCAGTAAATTTAGGTATCTCCGTTTGTGCCATGTTATTCACAGTGGACGAGATGTTAGCCTACTCTGCTGCCTTCTTGTATATTGTTTATTCTGCGGCTTAGTGTAATGCTAAGAGGAATTATGCCAGTCGGCATGGAAGACAAAATTACCGTCGGCTATAAGACTACTTCTTACAACGTGCCCTTCCAAATTCTTGAAAACTGTGAGTAGCTCAACACGGCCTTAATCGTATATTGCACACCGATGCTGGGTCCAACCCGACTCATTATTGCTATAGAATCAGGGCCCAGTAAACTGGTTCCCATTCAATAGTCCAAACTTGCGTCTATCGATAGAGGCAGCGATACAACTAACCTCAAACTCTTCTAAATAAAACTACCAAATATCTATTCATTTTTGTAAAAATGTATGTATGAATACTTAATATTATCTACAGTTCAAAAGGCTAAATTTTGAGTGTGCAATTATGGCCAGCTGCAACAAAGTCTCTACACATAACTATCGTACTCACTGACCAAGTCTCCCTAACTAAATGGCTAATAGCCTAGCTGGTCAGTTATTCGCCTGATTGGCAAAACAAACTGACAATGCTTCAGAATGCCGCTGGCTAGGAAAGCGGCAACATTTGCTAAAATTGTTGTGCAACTAGTAATAATGTGGCAGTGCAGCAATTAGTTCATACCATGTGAAAGGCAGTAGCGACGATAAAAAAAACTCTGAAAAGATAACATAAAAAACTAAAAAAAAAATCATAAAAAATGTTGCTAAAACTGTTGGTTGAAGAGTAATAAAAAGTTGCATTCGAAACAGCGTGTTACACTTGGACATATTTATATATTTATATACATACATTTGTATATATGTATGTACATATATGCTTGCTAAGCTGCTGTGTTGGCGTTTTTCTGCTGGTGTTGCAGTTAATGATGTCGCTCCAATTGCTGTTGCTTGATTTCCTGTTTGCAATTTTCCGTTTGCTTCCCAACAGTATTTATTTTATTATTTCTTCTCCTTGTTATTGTTGCCACACAATGTTACATTGGCTTTCGGCTGATTAAACGCATTAAGCTGGGCGTTAAATGGTTTATTTAGTATCTCGCTGTATGTGTATGAGAACATACATATTTATGTAAATATATGTACCTACAATAAGCCGCATCACTATGTTTGAAAGAAAGAAAATTTTTAAGCGTCTTACTATTTGTTACAGGGTGCTGTTTTCAGAAATGTAATATAACTTTTTTGTTTGACATGATTGGGTAGTCCTTTATGGGGGAAGTTTGTAGGCTTTTTCAATACTTTTACAACGGTATATCACTTATAGAAATCGGAAAGGAAATAAATAAATTATAGAATAAAAATTTTTTTTTGCTGTTTTTACAGAGTGTGGAAAAATGTGTGCACCCAAATTTTTTTCTCGACATAGTATTCAAATAAAACTGGCACACACTAAATATTTTTTGCGATACGCCCTAATGTACATATGTAAGTTAATTTCCTCATAAGCGGTTGAATGTTTGGTGCTACTGCCTGTTGCAACATTTAAATTAGCTGCAGACTTTTTTTCAACTTTTAAATATTTAATAATAATTCAAATTAATTGCTATTTCATATAGACATTTAAATAATCGCAATTATAGCGAACACTTACATAAAACATAGGCATACATGGACATTCTGCAATAAGTGTGCAATAATTAAGAATCGGTTAATAGCCAGTTAATTGCGTTGAAGTTGTTGAACAGTAATTTATATACATGTATTACGCATGTACATACATATTTATATAGGTATATGTAGGTTTAAAAATTTATGCAAAATAAGCCACAAAAGTATCAACCGTTTGTTGCTTTTTCATTAAAAAATAATGAGTGTTAATGTTATTTGATTGCTATGAATATTAATTTAATGGATTATGCAATGCTGGCATATTTCTTATACTATTTTTAGTTAAATATTTGATGAGAAAAAAAATACATTAACTCAGAAACTCTACTTACACTACATGTGTAAATGAAGACAATATGAAGTCTTTATAGTTACATATGTACATATATATGTGTGTCTAAATTACATCCATTCATAATAACACAAGAACGAGAGGCACTATAAATCCCAGATTGTTTGGTTGAACCAACTAGACTTCCTCATGAATTTACCTACCTCGCTTAAAGTGACTTTTGAAAAATCCGCTAGAAGTGTATTATGTTTGTTTAGAACTTACCAAACGCAAAACCTGAATATTCACACATGAATTGCTGAGTAATTTAATACGGCACGTGTTATTATAGGGAATTCCTATTCTAGGCAGATGTTTTCCCAAGAGTAGGTGGCCCATGATGGTTGCTACTGTTCTAAATAATTCAGTCCTTGATCATTGAGGCAAATACCAGGTCTTCATACTGTTATAGTCAGGCGAAGGTTCCCTTTATATCTTGCAAATCTGTGTATCTGACCAAGGAAGTGTAAATTAATTTATTTTTGGATTGACCTGAAAGGGTATCCCTGTGGTACGACTTCATCACAAGCTCTCTAATTGTTTTAGATTTTCCTTTGTCTAGAAACCTAGGCGGAAAAGGCAATTATTTGCTTAGAAACTACGCGCAATTCTATTTTACATTTCTAGACCAGCTTAGATTCGGTAACCAGGGAAACTATCGCTAATAACGGTACCTGCTTTTCAGAATATATTGCTGCTTTATTTTCATTCCCCACTCTATTACCTCAGATTTAACAGTGTTCAAATTAACTTCCATTTAAAAGATGATCCTATCCTTTCTCAAACTCAGAACAAAAGGTATACCCGCTCTCGTTTCTACACCGCAGTCCATTTTGGATTGGTCGGTTTGAGGAGAATTGGGATTCGCAATTAAATATTGTTGGCCGGTGTCAGCTTGAATTTCAAGCCGACGAATGTGTCGTTCATTTTAGCTGTGCATCCAGCGAGGAAAACCAAAGAAAACAGGTCAATCCGTTGTACCTGCAAGTATTCCGACGACTGGAACTCCGATTGGGGACCTTTGGGGCTGTGGATTATGTAATCCACTCCGAGAATCGATGGCTCAACGTCAATCTCCATCCCCTTCTACTGCACTGTTAGCAGCGTCCTGCTGCGTTCGTTTATTGTGGCAGCAGTGACAGTCCTTGGCCAGATATGAATCTGGGTCGTTCCAGTTATGTAGACCCGACTGTTGCGGACGCACGCTCAATGTGGAGTTGCATTGCAACCGGGTGCCGGACCCATAGCACGGCAGAGGTTTAGATAGGCCTCGAACCCTACCAAGGTGGTTAGTGTGTCCATTCCGCACTGCCGATTGGTACCGAGATGCTTGCATGTCGGGGCGCTGATCATCGCATTGAGTTGATCTGTGTGCTTTTGAGCACCGTGAGGTTAGGCCGTTTGGCAGGTACTCACGTTAAACATTGACTTATCTGTCGCGGACGCACATCCTTTTGCTGGGCGAATTTTTATTTTAGAGCACGTTTGATGAGCTTAGGCTGATAACATCAGTTGGACCTTAAACTGATTAATTTGAGCTGGCCCCAGTCAAGTTCAAACTATTTGTGACGCAAGCCAGGCTCGCATATATCTTGGTCACGTTAACGATGGTGAGCGATGCAATAGTAGGAATTGAGTAAAGTGGAGAAAATGTGATCGCTTTAGAGGTGCCGTTCTACAGAGGACTGGCTGTTCTCCCTTTATCGTTCTGTAGCACACAATTCTCTTCCCAGCAGTGAATATGCTTTGGACTTTGCTGCTCCCGAGCTACACGTGTTATACGACCCGACCGAGGCATCAGAACCGTCCTAGTAATGTTGGACTTTTGAAGTCTTTCGTCACCGTATGCCATGAAATTCACAGAGAGACCATCGCTACGTTCACCAAATATTGCTCCATGAATGCCACCATTGGAGTTTGACCACCACAGATTGCAATGGAAGAGCTTCAGCTGCCTTGAGAGTCGCGATTACATGCCGACCTCTTTACATGCCCATTCAAACCTGCCTAACTAACTCATTTCTCCATTTGGTCCGACCGCGTTGGGCAGGGCTAAGGGCCTATACAAAAACAAAAACTACAACAACAACATCTCTCGCTTCAATAGGGTTATACATTTTTTTCGAAATTTATAATTGACTAGCAAATACCCGGCGGTGCTGTTACTCCCTCTAACTACATCCAAAACTCTTATGGCTTTATTCATAAAAAATTAAACAGATTTAAGGAGCTTTATAAAGTGAGATTTTTATAAAAATTTCAAATTTATATAGCATTTAAATTCTTCCTCATTTTCTATGAATTAGGGTGTTAGTTAATATTGTTTTGAAGGTATTTAGAAAGTAGGCAAAGTATCGACTTTCTACTGAAAATTTAGTTTAAAATATTTCCATAAAAAGCCGAAAAAAATTTTTTTGTAATTTGTCAAAAAATATGTCGAATTTATAAATACTTTCCAACCAATATTAACTAACCCCCTTATTCATAAAATATTAAAATAGCTTTAAAGAGCTCTATAAAGTGACATTTTCATACATTTTTCAATTTATAAACCTTTTGTAAAGCTATTTTATTTTTTATGAATAAGGGGGTAAGAGTTTTGGATGTAGTGAGAGGGAGTAACAACACAAAAGTACTTTTGAAGGTGAAGCGAATGAGGATCAAACGGTTTTTGAACACTACATTTGATAATATGTTATAAATTCTTTCTTCATTAAATTCAGGGACCAAAAAATAACCGCTAAATACGAAGTTTCGTATTTTCAAATCATTGCAAAAAAGTTGTATTTTTAAGATCAAGAATAATCTATAAATTTGGATTCTTTTCGGTTATTTTTGATTTTTTTTCGATCAAACATATTTGTTTTTTAAGATTTAATTTTTTTCGATCATTTTTAACTGTTATGATGGAATATGGGTTTTGTGGTCGATTTAAATCTTTTATGATTCAAGAATTGAACCTGAATTGTAATATGATCAAAAAAAAAAAATCGAAAAAAGAAAAAAAACATTAAATTTCTGTTAAATCTGATGAGAAAATCAGAAATCCAATGTTGATGGTCAAATTATGATTTTTAATCTTTTTTTTAATGTACGACTTTTGGATATGTAGCAACCTTTTAAAGCTTCCTCAAACACTTTTCGTTTGGTGCCAACTTAATAAGTTTTTATTTAATTTCAATATTTTTGGTTTTATTATTTTAATTGGCGACAACCAAAATGAAAAATATTTCAATATCAAAGATTTTTCAAATACCTTTCTTATCAATTTAATTGAATTAAAACTTTCAAATCGGTGGCAGCGCTCTTCAAAAATATTTTCGGCAGTAAGCTATCTTAAACGCCTTTGGTTTGACACACATATTGTAATATTTCATTTATGTTATCAATTTAACTGTATTAAATTTTTTCAAACAGGTGGCAACCCTCCTAAAAATTATTTTCGACAGTGAGTTTAACAAAATTTTTTAGTTTGATACCCATATTGTAATATTTAATTGATCTTATCAATTTAATTGAATAAAACAATTGTAAACAGGCGGCAACCCTCCTCAAAAATATTTTCCACTGTAAGCCTTCTTATACCTCTTTCTTTTGGCACCCATATTGTAATATTTACTTTGTCTTAGCAATTTACTTAAACTGGAATTTTCAAACAGGTGGCAACGTCGGAAATTTGTTTCTTTTTAAACCATCCGGGTATTATAGCGAACAAACCAAAAGAATAATTATTCAAAACTATCGAGCCGATTTTCAGTTTAGCGATACTAACGGACAGCAATTCATTTTTGTATTTAAGAGATAAACTTATCGACTTATTTATCGTTACGTTGTCATTATCTTTAATATGTATCGTTAACACCGCGTACTGCAATTACTTGTGTTCGATATAGCACTATTTCTGTTTTCTTAGATTTGCAGGCCAACCGACATTGTACAGATTTGCTGGCTATTTTTTCGGTTTTACTTCAGTTTGTTAGTCTGCGCACTCAGGTTGAAAATGTGCAAATGTTTTAAAATCTCATGCACACTAACTGCCAATCCTTTTGCTGATAAATGTAGGCAGTTAGCACAGTAAATGTTTACTAAGTAGCGTCTTATTTCATGCAGGCTGCTGTTAAAAGCTTAATTCCCTTCATATTTTTTTCTCCTTTTATTCTTTACTACTTGTCCTTGTCGAATGCATTAAGTCTTGTGTCGTACGCAGCGCATCAAATCGCATCGCATTCCACTTAAGTTTTCTGAACTAATGCAACCGAATACATTGAACTTCACCCACTTAAAAATGATGAGAGTGCGAGATACATCATCATTATCCGATAGCCCGATTGTCAAGAGCTGATAACGCCATTGGCGCGACTGATGAGGTCTAAAATATCAACATACTCGTCCAATGCTCGCTAACTGCCAACAACGCAGCTATGTATGTGTGTACGTGTGTAATCTGCCAGCCTAAACTGAACTGTTGGTCTGTCGATCTGTCTGTCAAATGACAATGCAAACAATCGGTTCAGTGGCCTAATTGAAGTATTAGCCACGTAGTATGTTTGTGCCTGTTGACTGGTTTGTGGTCGGAGTAAGTATTTTTTGTTAATTTTTTTTTTTTTCAGTGCAGTTATTTTGCAGGCTTTTGTCAAATCGAACCGAAACGAATGGCTGCCAAAACTGCACGCTGCTGCTGCTGCTGCTGCTGCTGCTGCTGCCACCGCCGCCACTGATGCACCAACCATCACTTATCGCTTTGTGGTCATCTTAAAACGCTTTTGCTGCTACCACAACAGCTACTGTTATTATTGTTGTTGGTGCTGCTGTCATAACCACACTGTGTGACGTGTAACCAATTTATCGTTACTCAGTTTTTGTGTTCTTCCTTTTTTTTAAATTTCCTTCTTCGTTTTCATCTCGCTTTCTTATTTTTTTTTGCAGCATGCGGTTGCAAACAATTGCAAAAGCTTTTAACAGCAATCCTCTGTTCGACAAACATAATGGCGCAAAAGCAGCAGCTTCAGCAACTGAAGTCCTCATCAACCAACTAAACACACATACGCTTACATTTCCAAACTGTACGTGCAGGCATCACGTAAAATGAATATATACATATGCGCATATGTATGCATTTTCTCTCATGATAGCCTGCTGTCAATCAATTTTTATTATGTTCACTAAGTGAAGCTTCGGTACTTTTGGGATGACTAAAAAATAATATGAAATAAAATGAAATAAAATGAAATGAATTGTTAATGTGGTAGTAAAATTGTATAGCATATACACAGAAAAACAGAAATGCATATTACCCAACAAACACCAAAAAAAGAAAAAAATATACTTCTCCAACCTTCGGAGAAATTCATAGTTCTCAAGTTGATATCCAACATCATTCTCCAATTCATCACCAACCTTGGACTGGAAGTTGAGAGGATCTTGAGAAAAGCAAATTTCTCCAACACGGCAGCACTGGTTTTGGTATACAAAATTATGCAAGTGGCAGCGCTAGCAAAGCATATGCAATTTAAAGAACTCAATGGTGAAAGAGAATCGAAATTTTGAACAATATCAATGGAAGAACTATATTATAAACTATACATGTAAAGAGAAAAAACTAAATAACAAAAACTAATAAGAAAAGTAAAAGTAAAAGAAACAAGTAATTAAAAAAACTTTTTTTAAGACAAGCTCTTATTAGTTGTTAATAAAAAAAAAACTAATAAGCTAAATTTTATCGACCCCAGCACTACCTAACGGCTAAATATTTTATGGAGCTATTCCTTTTGATGTAAGTAATATATTTACATTCCAAATATGAACCACATAGGACCATAGATACGGGGTTTTCAAATATTTCGACACCTGCGCCACCTAGCGGATTAATTCATCTTTCATATTGCATTGTCATCGGGTTCTGAGCTAAGTTTGAAGCTTCAAGTTTTTAGCTCATCGGGCAGTTGGTTAAAAATTGATTGCAAGATTTGATTATACACCGGTGAAGCTTAATAAAAGCTTGTAAAAAGGGAAACATTAAAGCCACATAATTTTAAAGTGAATTATTTTATTACGATATTTATTTAACTACATATATTTATTGAAGTATATACTGAAACTGGGGTCAGATATAGTATATGTAACTGCGTTTTTAGTTTCTTTCTCTGACGTCAGGATTTTTCTTAAAAGGATCCCAGGATATGGTTAATTAAAAAAAATATCAAAAAAATGCAGAGCAATGTAGAATAACAATATGGGTATCAGATAAAAGAGAAATTTCTATAAAATTAGGAAACCTAAATATTTTAGAGCACAATGACGAATTAGTGTTAAAATGTCCCTTTATAAATTGATAAATTTTAATAGGACATTTTAAATACTGATTTGTCTTTTTGCTCCAAAATATTCAGGTTACTAAATTGTATTAAATTTTATCTTTTATTAGATACCCATAAGAGTGGTTCAAAAAACTCTTTTTGGAAATTCACAAACACTTCCTCAAAATATTGTTATTTGGGATAAAAAAAGAGACACGTGTTTTTTTTGTTTTGAAAACAATCTTTTTTTAGACGTCGCGCTGGTCGTTTTTTCATAAAAAAATAAATGATGCTCTCAATTTTTTTAATTTCGTGGCATGCTAAAGTGCAGCTAAAAATTTGTTTCTACATGTAATTATTCTAGTATTATTGGAGATTATTCCCTAAAAATTACATGTCTGTATTGGACAGTTAGAACGGGCCTGGCGCCTGAAAATATGCTTTCGAGAAGGGAATGCAGTACTTAAAAGGTTGATACTGAACGCTTTACGCATTACAACGAGTTAAAACTCGACACCAGGCTGTTTTTGAGATCGCTGATTACGAATCTGAAGTCAACTTTTCAAAATTTAAAATGGCGGATCCAATATGGCTATCAATTATTTAAAATATGTCTGGATTCTCTAGAAACTTGGTACTCTGGAGATTCCAGAGTTGCTGATTACGAATCTGAAATCAACTTTTAAAAACTAAAAATGGCGGAGCCAATGTGGCGATCACTTTTTTATAAAGTGATTGGATTCTTTCGAAACTTTGTACTCGTTTTAATTTTCATTTCATTTTCATTTCATTTCATTTCATTTCATTTCATTTATTATTAATCAATGCATTAGTACAGTAAGATTAAGAAATCTTTTGTAGTACAACAGTAATTCAACCGCCATTTGGAATTTTAAAAAACTGATTTCAGATTCGTAATCAGCGACCCAAAAAACTCCCAAGTACCGAGTTTCGAACAAATCCAGTAATTTTTAAAAAAATGTATAGCCATTTTGAATCAGCAATTTTGAATTTAGAAAAACTGACTTCAGATTCCTAATTAGGAAACCCAGAGACCCCCCGGTAACAAATTCCAACCCATAACAAAACGTAAATCGTACAGCATCAACGTTTTAATTTTAGTAATCTCTTTTCGGAAGCATATTTTCAGGCACTAGGCCCTTTCTAACTGTCCAACACAGGCATGTAATTAAGGGAATGTTCCCCAATAATACCAAAGTAATTACATGTAAAAACAATATATTTAGCTGCATTTTAACTTGTCACGAAGATAAAAAAATTGAGAACATCAGCGTTTATATAAAAAACGGACCAGCGCGACCCCTAAAAAAACATTTTTTAACAAAAAAATACGTTTCTCTTCTTTTATCACAAAACAACAATAATTTGAGGTAGCGTTTATGAATTTCAAAAAAAAAAATTTTGAACCACTCTAATACCCATATTGTTATTCTATAGTGCTCTTAATTTTTTTATAATTTTTTAAGTGAACCATATCCTGGGATTTAACAGTCGTTTAAAAAAATTATGACATCAGAGAAGATAACTAAAAATGCAGTTGCACTATATCTGGCCCCTAGCTTCACGAGTATATCGATTTTTTTCGTGTCTAAAATTTACTGTCGCACGGTGTTACAAAAGGAATAAAAAAAATTAAAAACAAAGGCCCGTAGTTATACTCGCAAGTTAAAACCTCTTCTAGTTAAAATGAATCTTTAATTTAAGAGTAGACTTCAAGGTTTAGTCGATTACAGGCAGGTTTTTGCTAGATTGGCACAAAACAGGGCAATTCATATAAAATAAAAAAGTAACCAATCACCATTGGGAAAACTTATTATTGACTTTTATAAATGGCGCAGCAAGGCGTAGATAAAAAAATGTTGTAAAATATAATTTATGAACGTAAATAAAATAAATTTTTATAGGAAATACACAACACGCGACAAAATGATACTGTCACCCAGTGTGGGCTACTTTTTTTTCTTTCAAATTAATTTTAATTATTTCTTTGCTAAAGTACATATATGCAGCTCATTGTCTTTCAAAAGCCATACATGTATGTATATCCAAAATCTACAAAATCTCTACTTGAGGTGCTGTTGAGAAACAACGTTGAGCTCGAACCTAAATGCTTGTTGGGGACATGCAGGGTGTCCTAGAAGTCGACGTCAAGCCGGAAACGGATGAAAGGCCAGGTCAAAGTGGCAGCACTCTCTGTCTCGCTCACGTTAGTAAATTACTCTCCCCGTTAAACTCAAACTAGAATTACCTTAAATGTTACGGCTTCAAGGAAAGTCTTGGGTATACTACAATCGTTTTAAGTAAGTAAGAAAAAAATTTTCAAAACTGAGTTTCTTTACAAAAATTAAAATTGTCCATAATTTAAGAAACAATCCAGCAGGTGTCATACCATTTTGGAATCCTTATCAAATGCGTCAACTTTCAAGGTTACTTGCCAAGCTAGCGAGAACATTTTTTTTCAGTACAGTCAGTTAAAATGTGGCGAAGCATTAAATTTCAAATTTTTTGAGGCAAAAAGTGTAATTTTCTTCCATGCTAGAGCAGTTGGCTATAAATTTTAGACGACAATTTACTGAAGTAATACTCAGAATTACATAATAAAAATAAAATTGAGAAAAAGTAGAAATTTTTAGAATTAAAAAACCATCACTGGGTGTAGATTTTTTCGTCTTTTTTTTGAACGCCTATAATTTTAAAAAACAAGACATAGATTATTTTTATATTTTTCTGATAACTATTATGACCTGGCCTGTCACCCATTTCCGGCTTGACGTCAACTTCTGGGACACCCTGTATTTGTATATGATGTATATATGTACATATAAGCGATTACATGCCCAAAGCTACATCTGAAAACTGTGTGCTGTCGAACAGTGGTCCTGTACATCCATATATGTGGGAACATATTTGTACATACATATGTTGGTGTGGAACGTGACGAAACTGAATTCCTTATTCAACTAAGCCCCAATCCTTATTCAAAAGTTTCTCATAAAATGTTATCAATGGTTTTTCAATTTGTATTTCTTAACTGTTACATTTTGTTACAACTTAAATCTTTAGCCTAACTCACAGTTATAAATATACAGGCATGCATACATACATATGTACAGACGAAGGATGTAGGTACTAAACACCCTGCAGCGAAATTCTAAAGCGGTCAAGCCAAGTTAAAAATGATTAGTGCTCCTAAACGACTACTTTTTCACTAGTTAATTGTAGATAACGTACCGAATATGCATTTTAAAATAAAAACCGTAATGACTTAGTTAAAAAAAAACTATATGTAGGTGGTTATTTAGTATTTCGTCCAAGTAAATCAATTTTTTTTAATTTGAGGTAAAAATATTATACGAGCAATAATATTTCGAAAATACATATTAAATCGTTAATTTTGCTTTTAATCTTCTAGACCAAACACGAAAAATTACTGAAGGTTTAGAGAATATTTTGAAAATCCCGAAAGGTTTCCAAATGTCCAAAAAATTTCCAAAAAGAAATCCGAAATACATCGAAAATATTCCGAAAAAATTCACGATTTAATCTTAAAGCGTCACAAACGATTCCACTCTCTCAATGCTTAAAAATAAGAGCAAAAATTATCAGAATTTTTTTTTTCAAAATGCCAAAGGAAATATAGTTCTACAATAACAATACAAGAGGAAATATAGTTCTACAATAACAGAGTATTCTAATAGTTAGTTAGTTAATTGAATGGGTACAACAGGACATCGCTACCTAAGAGATCGTTACATACCCTTGATAAGTTCTTAGCCTCCTTAATAAATGACAATACCACCTTGGTAGACGAATTTCTGATACTAAGGAATTCGGCTGTGGGTGAACTGTAGCATTGCAGTTTTGGTCTGACTAATGTCGGACAATCAGACATAATGTGCTCCGACGTTGCCTTCTCTTCAAGCAAAGCAAGGTCAACCCGTCCGGTGCATGCAAGAGCGCAGGTAATTATGACCGGCTAGGTAAGCAGTAAGCGTCTTGATTGTGGCTCTATTCAAAAGATGTATGTCTTTGCTGACAAAAGCATATCCAAAAAGTCTAGCCTGTCTGAGCCCCCCTACCGGTCCCCAGTACTTACTGTGTTCTGAGTTTGCCCACTCGAGAGGGACCAGCTGAGTTCGCAAACCGATTCCGATTCCACCAAGACAGACGATGAGCCTTACCTAGCCAGTTCGTCGGTAACCTCGTTACCTTCAGTCTCGTAGTTTCCTGGTACTCCGCATAATATTACCGTGTTTCTTGCTGCCAATAGTTGAAGAGTGTCACAGCACTCCTTGATGAACCTGGAGGTGATCGTTCTATTAGATAGGACTCTGACGAACGCCTGGCTGTCTAAAAATTTAGCTAGAAAGTCGCCTTTCAAACCCTCTTCAAGTTTCAATCTGACACTAATTGAGATTGCTAGTACCTCGGCCTGAAAGATTGGACCAAATGCCCATTGCATTAAAAAGTTTCTGCCCACTATCCGCCTGTGTACCGGTGTACATATCTGGAATCAAATTGAGGTGTACTGTTTGGCCAGGCCTCTCGGTCTGGGATTTCGACCTGGAATTTCTTTTCAAAGCAGATTTCTACTAGCATCGAGTCTGAGAACTCGTAAATTCCTAGACCTGGTATTTTGCGCAAAGCACCTCAATGTAGTATTTTTTTAAAAAGAATACCATCAGGAATTTGCATTTGAAAACTCCTCGAGTATTCAAATGGTTCTTTTTAAAATCGGTACGAGAATTCTTCACTTTCTTTTTAATCTAAAAAATCTAAAAATAACCTTAGCATACATACAATCTCTTTATATTGGGTGAACAAATTTTTATATTGGGTATGAAAATAGTAATTTTTATGCCATAAACTCTCTACCAATATTTCGCCCGAGGTGCATAAAAAAATTTTTTCGGTTAAAAAAAGGCAAAGGTAGTATTATACTAAAGGTGGCCCTCCGACTTAGGCTTTTATTGCTTGTGACCACAGACTTATCTTCTCACATCCATTTACTACTGGGTTATGCAAAATGTAAGCTGTGCTTTTCATGTAGGATACAACTTTCTAAAATTTTATTGAGAAAGTTGAATTTTAATTTGGTGTCATATAGAAAGAAGTACATAAATACATGCACACTTACACACATGCATACAAGTATACGAATTTTATTGTGGTGCCCTTAACAATTTGATGCATGATGGGAGCCGTTTGGAAGTACGTACATACATATGTAGTTTTGCTTTTTATGGCAGTGTGAAGAGGAAAATAATTTTCTATTTCCGCTAGACTAGTTATCTGCATGGACAAGTACGTAGTCATTGAAAAAGTAAAAGACAGTTGCCACATTTAAAGTTTACAAAAAAGAATACTTAAACTAAGTAAATTAAATTAGGAGTTTATATAACTGATTGCTTGGTAAGTGATGCGAGTTGATTTAGGCAGAAATGTGCATTTAATAATTTTGCTTTGATGCAGTTTGCTGCGATGCTCCTCCGCTGGGGTGAAGAAAACTTCTCGGTGACGAGGTATCTCTCTCATAACAAATCCAACACTGAATTTTCGCTTTTTACATGGCAGCTGTGGTACACATCTCAGGCGCTCGAGTGTTTTTTTACCTTTGCTACGACCTACCCTTAAACCGAATACATCGGAGGGGCTCTCTCTTTCTGCCGTGACCCAAGGCTCCCATCGCACGGATATTCGTTTTATTTAATTAAATTTTCTGACTTCTGTGACTGTGTCTAATCACGTTACACACATACATATTGTGCAATAAAAGTGTAATCGGGGCTCGTCTATATTTATAAAATTGGATCTATATATAGATGTTACCTATATGTTACCTATAGACTCTTGAACTGCGTGGCCACTGGCTTTGGAATTTTAACATAATATTTAAGCAAAGCTCAGAAGTGTTTTGAGTTGTACTACAAAATTGATATCCCTAGCCGTTCCGGGGATATCGACCAATATGTGAACCCAGAAGCTGGAAAAATGTTACTAATACGCCATGTGCTACGAGCATGCCATGTAAATATGTCGTCTTTGCTGCTCATATTTTATACAAAAAAATCGATGCGCATTTTCATTTGCTTATTCACCACTCCTTTATTTATCCACCGATTTTCTTCGTTAGTAGCTTGATTTTTTCGTAAAATAACAGGCTTAAATACAGGCTTAAATCATAAAACTTGCTCACTAAATATCTCAAAATTTTGACGTGATACGGATTTTCTGAAAACGGTATAGTAATCTAGAGGCCAAAATTAAGTTTAGTTTTTCGGCTGTTTAGCTGTGATATTTTCCGTTCGCTCGGTTTTCAAAAATGAGGTGTCAAATTAAAGGGTTTGGCCCATAGATACGATATAAGCTTTTACTTTTTCGAAATGCCACCATTTATAAAATTAAATTCAAGTGATTTAACAAGTTAAATCAATTACAATATGGGTATCAGTCGAAATGAGTTTTAAAAAGCTTTATTTCTTGGCTCCCTGTTGGATGGTTGCCACCTGTTTAAAAAATCAAATTCAATTTGAATTAAGGGAACTAGGCAATTGAAATATGTATTACCATATGGGATCAACCGAAAGAGTTTTAAGAAGATTGTAGTTCAAACGTATTTTGAGGAGGGGTGCCACCTGTTGGAAAATTTAAGTTTAATCAAATTATTGAAAATTATATGAAATGTTAAAAAATCTGTGTCAAACGAAAGAATTTTAAGATGAGTGTTTAGAACATTTTTGAAGTGATTGAAAAGTGTTGCCTTTGGTTTAGTAAATATTTACATTGAAATCATATAAAAGGTTAAATGGGTTATTAAAAGAACTATATGTAGCAGGGTTGCCATCAGTTTAAAATGTTAAATTCAACTTTAATCATGGCTTTAAGGAAAGTCTTGGGTACAATACAAACGTTTTAAATAAGTAAGAAAAAAATTTTCAAAACTGAATTTCTTTACAAAAATTAAAATTGTCCATAATTTAAGAAACAATATAGCAAATGTCATCATTTTGGAATCCTTATTAAATGCGCCAACTTTCAAAGTTATTTGCCAAACTAGTGTAGTACTTTTTTTTTTCAGTACAGTCAGTTCAAATTGGGCAAAGCATTAGATTTCAAATTTTGTTTGGACAAAAAGTGTAATGTTCTTCCAAGCTAGAGCAGTTGGCTATACTCAGAATTACGTAATAAAAACTAGCTGACCCGGCAATCGTTGTTCCGTCATATACGTTATTTCTAGTGAATATATTGGTTGTTAAATAATAAATAACGAATATAATGTAAGTTCTAGTCAGGCCCGTCGAGAGGGAGGGGGGAAAGGGGGCCCAGAAATATCAGAACCATAACTTGTTATTATTTTTTTACAATTCCACTTTGAAAGAAAACAATGGGCATGCTTTCAATAACTTTGAAAGTGTGACCATGACCAATTTTTTCGTAACTTAAATCTGAAAGTAAGCTATATTTTTAATTTAACTGTTGAAATAATCATACACAAACTAAATGCTGCACAATATTTTCCTTTGCAAGGTTTTCTTAATTGGAGTTATTAAACAGTTTTCCATTCAAATTGAGTGACCGGTTCATTTACACGTGTTTTTAGTGAAAGAGATAAAATTAAATTTTGGGAATAAATTGTTTTTTCGAGCCAGCATTTTGTGAGAGAAG
>JAPVRG010217242.1:0-10633 GCA_029783565.1 Rhagoletis cerasi | reverse complement strand
GACCAGATTATTTTTCTAAATGTTTTTGGTGCGCTGAATGTGAATCCGGCTCCATCATCTCAAATTATCAATACATTCATATATTTTATTACGAATAAATTCCTTTAGAAAACCCGAAAAGACATTTGAAAATACAATCCTTTCCCTTGAAAATGCTTACTTATTTATTCTGATAACCTTTGTTGTACCGGAGATATTTTTGTTTAAAGTTTATTAGTTTGGAGATATAGCTTTTCCTACAGAAACCCCATGGTACAATAATTACAGGTATTGTCTTCCCAGAGAGCGCATATTCCGATCTGCCTTATTTGAAAAACATCATTTTTGCCCCACACTAAAAGCTTTACTCCTAGGGAAAAGGGATATTTCCATACCCTATATATCATATATGTACACGTATTTTCTTAAACAAACCTTCTTGCAGAAAACTTATTTAATTTGCAAAAGCCGAAAAAAACATTTGCTTATTAAATAAATTCAAAATTTGTATGCCTCACTTCATTTCAATAGAAAAATTTTAAAAATTAAATTGAGCGAAAATAAAAAGCAAAGCCAAATAAAAGTAAAATAATCAACATTGAACTGCGTCAAAATGAAAATAAGGGAGCACGAATCTCGATGTGAAGAATAACTCTCTGGGAAGACAATACCTTTAATAATAGAACCAAGCAGAAACCCTTAAATACCTTAAATACTTATTTGTAATATAGGTAATTTCAGATTTCTTCATTTACATTATGTACAATTCTTTTACCTTGAGTTTTAAAATCTTAAATTCTTTGACTACTGTTTAAAAAAAATGTGTCAAATGTGTTCCTTTGCATTCATGAAACTAGCTCAAAAATTCGTACTTTCTTATTCGATTTTAGCTTGAATATCAAAAAGGGTCAAAAGTCGCACGAATTTAAGGTAAGATTTTGAAGATTTCCTAAAAGTTGGTGTCAGGGGAATCGACTCTCAAAAAGAGCCCAATCGCGACTTTAGTCCCACAACGGTAACCCTGATGGTTTGTTTTCATACAATCAGCTAAGGCTGAGGCAGAAGTTTTCAACTGTATTCAAAATGAGAACATTAAAAAAAAAATTGTTTAAAACTGGCATAAATCTACAGAGGGCGTAGTTTAGCACAATCGAAGAAGAACTTTTAACACCAGCGTTCATCCTTTCCTCCATCACAGAAGAGAAGTGCGGAGCACTCTGGGCATTAAAATGCGGTCAGAATTTATTTTAGAAAAAATTGTTAATCCTCAAAAAAACAGCTATTTCTTAAATGGTTACTTTTCTCATTCGGTCGAGAGTGTTCGGATTTAAGAGCAAACAATTAAAAAAACTTAAACCTAAAATGTACTGAAACTATCCTAATTTGACGAGTATTTTTCGTAATCGTATCTGGTACACAAGTTTTGAAGTATGTAGGTTGTTTTTCAGAAGAGGCTCATGTTAAAGATTAAATTAGACCAAAAACTTACCAGAGTCCAAAAACTATGTTTTAATTATACACTTCACAGTAGTAAAAAAGGTACCTATAACGCACACACACCGGTAATTTTTAAGCACACAAGTAATTTTTAAACAGAAAAAACAACCGACTTCAATTCTCCCATAAAAATTTAGGGTATCGTTAATTTCTTCATAATCCAGTGATCGGAACCAAGCCAAATTAATATGGGACCACCCTTGAAGTACTACCTTTCCGACAAAAATCGAAAACGGTTCACCTGGTCCAAAGCTATCCGCTAACATAAACTAATAAAATATTCCGACGAATTGATAACCTCCTCCTTTTTTTGAAGTCGGGTAAAAAGATCAATTTTCAGTCAATTTTTAAAAGTACATATAATTCAAGCCGTTCAAAAGACTGCGCTCAGGCAGATTTAGACTCGAGGGGGCCCGTCGATTACGTGGCCATTCTTCTAACTGCTATAGCTATCGTTATTAACAATGAATAAAACAAGATTCATAATCTGCCGTGAAATAAGAAAAACTTGAAACGCGATTTGTTGCAAAAATATTTAGCAAAAGGTGAATAAGTGATAAATGAAAACGTGGAAGGTTAATAAACGCATAAAATAAAAAATGCGTTCATATTGAAAATATCGGGAAACGAAATCTTAACTCAAAATAAATTGCAGAAAATGCTTGAAAATAAATTGGCAGCAATTACAAATTTTCAAGAAAGCGATGAAGAGTGCAATACTAAGGGCATAAATATTTAGAAGGCAGCAACAGCAGGTCTGTCAAAATGACAAATTAGCTGGGCATTAAAAACATATGCATTTGTGCAAAAAGCACAAAAAAAGTTTGAAATATGGTTGTTCTCGTTGTTATCAGTGATGTTGTGGCAAAATACTATAAGCGCAGGCGCTGCAATGAAAAATTATATACTTCACACAAAAAAAGGCGCAACAGTGTTGGAGACAAATGGGAAACGGCATTTTCGCCAGAAAAGCAAGCGACCAGCCAAAGAAAAACGCGCAAGGTTGTTGCCACACCCCCCCCACCACACAAATGGGGTTGGGATTAAATGAGTTTGCTGGTGGGTGAAAAATATAAAAATAAAATACATGTAAATAGAAAACATTGAATGAAAATCTATATATTCATAACATTTCCACTACGAATATTTCAAATAATTATCAACTCGCTGCCTGATACAGTCCCACAAACGATGTTGCTTGAACACCTTCCCATATTTTTCCATTTGCTGGCAACTTTGTATACACAGAAAGTGCGGAAATGCGCGTAAATTAATAATAAAAGTACCCAAAGCACACAAAGAAAAAAAATACAAAAAAATCTTATTTTATTTTATGCGTTGGCGCGCTTGCGAACGCAACACCACAATATCTACACCCCACAATGCTTGCGACAGGCATCGTTGTTGTCCACATTTTATTGTTATTTTCAATATTAATAAACTAAATGTCGCCTATTTCGTTGCACACACACATATATACACAGTTCGCGCCATAAAAATTCGTTCGAATTTATGAACTCAGCTGATGAGTGGTGCCCTGATTTCTCCTTTGGGTTTGCTCCTTTTTTCCAATTGCAATGTCCGCTCGAGCTGTCATATTTTCTTACATACATTTGCATGCGTATGTACACATTTAAATATATGAGTATGATTTAGTTAGCGTACTTATGTACATGTCTGTCTGTATGCAACGCGACGGAAATGTACGTATATAGCGTGGCGTAGATTCAATTAAAACTGTTGTAAATATTCCGTACGTGATTTACTTTTGTTGCATTTACGCGTCGCTCTCAAAATCAGTGTACAATACGGGCACAAGGCAGCAATCGTCTGGCTGTTCATTGACTTTTGATGGCGATTTCTCGATTAGAATTTTGCTTCCTTTTGCATTGCTGCAATCACTGCGACAGGAAGTTCTTAATTATTATTGTACCCTTAGATTAATTTAAGTGGTGTTTTCAGACATTGAAGGCACATCTTTGTAAATACCCGAAAAAATAAAATAAAAAACTTTTCTTGATCGTGCTCGATACAATGTTTAGTGTTGCTTAGTGTAAAAAAAAAACAAAAACAGGGTAAATTAAAATGTCACCTCAAATCAAATATAAATATGGCTTGATGAATGCCGTTAAAAAAATTAAAACGTATTAGTTTCTTAATTAGTATTACTTAAAAAAAATAACCCATTAATTTGGCATCAGTTTTGGATAAAATCTCGAGAAATTTAATAAGCGGATTGACTAGAGGGGGGAATATTTGCGAAAATTGCAAAAAATTGTGAATCGCTGTATGGCAGTTTATTATCTAGTTAGTTAAAAACTGTAGACACTAAAGTTAGTTGCGGTTTTTTTGATAGATATTCCATTGAAAATTATGTCAAAAAGCTGCAACTAACTTCAGTGTCGACTTCATTTTGACTATCAATATCCCCAATGTTTTTCTTGATCTAAAACATGAAATTTAGTTTTTAATGCTTCTGTTTTTTAATGATAATTACTGCATGGCATCATTATGCCTAAAGCTTTGTTACAAATCGATATCGAGTCTTCGCGGTTATTTAGATATGTCATCGATAACTTTTTAACTGTGCTTCCAATGTCACGATGCATTGCCAGAGCAGATAAGAAAACAGATAGATGTCAGTATTTTGTTTTTGATACTTCTAATGTAACTAGTTTTAAAAAAGTGGGAATTACTTCTTTAAATGTGTTTCTTTGGATAGTCTTCATCTGTTTTAAGCAGTGTACGAAAATAAACTTTATTGTACTGTACTATTTCGTTTCGTTTATTACTTCAAAAGTTCGGTACAAAATAAAAAAACATCATCATATGTACAAAACTGTAAAAAACAATAACCGATATGATATTCGATGAGGAATTGGGTATTGCTTTGAATGGTTTATTTTCGTACCCTGGTTTTAAGCAAGAAAAGGTTCGTTCTGCAGTAGAAGGGGACATAGGCGACATAGCTTCATATTGAATACAACACTTCTATATTGCTAGTACATTCAAATTACGTTCCCCAGACGCTATAGCCGCTCGTGGTAGCAGAGGAAAAAGGACCGGCTAGAGAAGGTCTTACATATACCATCAATAGGCACTTCCAATTGGGGGCAATTACTTTAATTCATTTTCTAACTATTACTCGTCGACAATATTAAACTTTTACATACAAACATTTCGATGCTACAAGTAAAAATATTACAGCTTACAGAACGAATGACTTACCCTTTGTTACACATCATCGACTTTTATGGGCAGATAGCCCTTAATCGCCCCCTCGCCCCCTATCTACTCTACTGCATGGCATCGAAAAATATATATGTTAAAATGAAATTTTGATACTTACAAGGAAAAAAGTTGACTTATGCAGCATTTTTTCTGTATTTAAAAAGCAACACTTAGCACTTTCGAACATATGTTTTGTCGAAAAGCGTTCATACTATCGCATTTAATAAATGTACGTTTACCCAAGTTCGAAATAGTATGATTTTGACAAACAGTCGCGTTCCGGTCGTTCATTCAGGTCCGTTTATATCGCGATCGATTCGCACGGAGAAGAAAAATGCTTTAAAAGCTACACTCTAAAAAGTGCATGTAAAACTACTACTGAAAAGTGTTTATTTTTCAACCAAAATCTGTGTAAATATACCCATGAGATGTTTAAATATACACATAAAAATCCACATGAAATGTTTAAAATTGCAAACATTTTGAACGTAAAAATACATCCCCTACTAATAATAAACATTAAGTGCTCATATTTAATCAATTTTAAATAATTTATGTGTAATTTTGCTCAACGCGACAAATTTGGTATGTAAAAGTAAACATACAGTGTTTAAATTTGCACACATTAGGAGAGGAAACTGGTTACCTATCTTAATATGCGTAAAATTAAACAAAATTTTTTTAGTGCAAATTTTAAACATTTAATGTGTAAGCTGTGTAATTGTGAACAAAAAGTGTTTAGAATTCAACAAACAAATTTGAAATTTGTTCTACGCCACACATAAAGTAAGTAAAAGTAAACAAGCAGTGTTTAATTTAAATGACACGATGTGTAAATTTGCACACATAAGGAGAGGACACTGGTTACCTATCTTAATATGCGTAAAATTAAACAAACATTTTTTAGAGTGTACTCAAAAATTAAAAAAGAAATTTTAAATAAACAATTTTATATAAAACTTCAACTGTTAAAACCATAGCCGAAAATTTATTTGTGTGTACGTATAGTCATTAAAATTGGCCAAATTAATGATGAAAGAAAATAAACAGAGTTGATCACAGCATAGACTGATGTAAGATTTGCATTATTTTTTTAATACAAATAATGTTAAAAAATCGTATGATTTGCATAACCTATTTTGGAGAATTCTTAACAAAAAGGCCAAATTTGGCACTGAATCTATAAACGTGACGTAAATGATGTGTTTCCGACAGTTTCCGTTTGAAATATTCATTATTTTCCTTATAAATATTAAAAAATAGTTTGCAAATCGTACGATTTGCAGCACATGTCCGAATATATAAAATCTCGATCGTCGATCACCGAAACGCAGCTAGCAAATCTTTTGTGAACAACTCTATATGCGCGCTTAAGCAATGTTGCCTTTTAGCATTTATGTAGTTGCGCTTAAGTGACGAATTTGGTGTGTATAAATGTGTTTTTAGAGTTGCATTTAGAGCTAAATGTGCTTTTACGCGTAAGCAAAAACAGCCCATTAGATACTAGTTAAGTACCAGGGTTAGAACTTTACTACGATCCTAGTAGATTTACTACGATTTTCGAGAAAATCTATTGCGCTAATCCACTTTTCCCATGATCAACTTCGATTTTCTTTCAAAAATTAAGTTCACCTATTACAGTGTCTCAACCCAAGAAAAAAACAAAAAATCAAGAAGTCATGCTGTCTCTCGTTTTAAAACCCCACAGACGCAAATTTTGGGTTATTTAAAAAAGAATTAACTAAATGTTCGTATTACCTAACTTGTATATAAATTTAAATATATTTAAACGAGCGGTGTATAAACATCTACTACGGAATTATATTTTCTACAACGATTTTTCACGTCATTTACTTCGATTTAGGCTTGCCGCTGTTCTAACCCTGTTAAGTACAAAGTATTATGTACTGAAATATATTCACCTTTATAAAGTTCAAGCTAATGTATAAACATTTTTTTGTTCTTTACATTATATGCAAATACTTGTGTACTTGAATTAGAAATAAAAATAAATGTAAAATATTTTGATTTGCAATGACAGTTTTTAGCCACCCTTTTAACCAAAGATAAAATTTTTAGCCACTTTTAATATCGAATTTGCCTCCCTACTTAAAATTTCCAGCGGCAACACTGATAAAGAATTATGAATATTAATATTTGATTTAAATGTATTTTATGTACACTGAAAAAATAGTTTTGATGCTCTAAAAGCATTTCTGCATCAAACAAAAAATTTGAAAAAATGTCGCTTACGTTCTCGGCTCGATATACATTTTGGGGTGTTCAGGGGACTCATAAAAAAAATATTAAAAACTGGTTAAATAAACGATTGGGTATTGTTCTTTGAAGTTTCCTGAAGATAAAAAGAGTTTGCTGACTGAAAAATATTGATTTTCAAGAACTCTATACATACCATTTCCACGAAAAACTGTTTGTTTTTTTATATAAAATACAATATTTTCGATAAACGGCGATCGCCCCTCGGCAGGTAATGGCAAACCTCCCAGTGTATTTCTGCCAAGAAAAATAAAATACAATCGCCGTTCGGAGTCGGCGTAAAACTGTATGTCCCTCCCCTTTGTGTGACAACATCAAGGCGCACGCCACAAATCGGAGGAAAAGCTCTGCCTAACACTAACATACATATGTGTAAGCGCCAATCTATTATTATTATAATGTAAGTTATTTGCTTAAAAAGCGAATTAAGTCAACTTATTTAAAAAATGTTATAAAAATATCTCTACTGCCTCTTTCTCTGTATTTTATTCAAATGTTGCGTAAATTGTGGAATACCCTTCACATACTTTTTTGATGCGCTGTAAGCAGACTAGTTTTGGTTTTCAGGTTCGGGTTATCAATCCGTACAGATTTAATGACAGCATAGGAATTTAGGTTTGTAAACACATTTCATTTGTATTCGCAGCGCTACACATACATATGTACATATATACACTGGCTTCATGGTCATTTGTGTGCGTGAGCGCCGATATTGCATGGAAGCCGCTTCCGTTTCCGTGTTTTATGATTTAAGTTTTTGGCAAACACGCATGAAGCCGCACGAAATTGACCACAAATTATAGGAAAAGGTATACGTCAGACTGTGAGTTCGAAATTCTATTATTGTATGTAAACATATAAAACTATAAGCCGACTAATCAATAAACTGAGCAGTCAACCAAATTTTAATGATTTCATAGATACTACACAAATTTTCTTGGTTTGTTTTTCTTTTTTTTATTAGTTAATGATGTTGCCTGATACTCTTTAAAGTTCGTTTCATGTTTTTGTTTTGTGTTAATAGTTCTTCGTCAGGGTTGCCGCCATTTGTCATTATTTCTTTCGTTTACTTTTTCTAAAATTTTTGTATTGCCCGCAAGGTGTAAACCACAACAACAATCACCACCTGCACTCCAAATGTGTTTGCGGTTCTTTGCTTGCGGTCACCAAATGTTGCTGAGAATTTATTGTGGTCAACTCAAGTGTTTTCCATATGAGCTACGTTTATGCGTACTGCATGGCCCTGTTTTTGTTTTATGTTTACGAGGTGTTAGTACAATAATTATTTATTCATAGAAGGAGCATGGACTAGGTTGGAGAGAAAATGGCGGACTTTAACAGATACAAGAATGTATTTATATGCCTGTATGTATGTTTAATGCATATGCTGCATACACAAGAGTACATTTGTACATACATATATGCGCAAGAAAATGCTTTTATAACTTTTTTATATATTGCTTTTTGCCTCTACTGTTTAATAGAGTTTTGTGAAGTGCTGTAAATCGTAAAAGTTAGACGGGTTGGGCCAGCATGATGAAGTCATAAAAAAGTTTTACCTTAATACTTAATTATGTATGAATTTGAACTAAACTTTGTGCTCAGAAAGTATTCCAGCAAACATATTTCAATGACTCAGCAGGGCTAATGGAGTTTTACACAAAATGATTTCTTTACAAAAAATGAAGTAAAAAGTTATCGAATAATATGTACACAAAGATATTCTCTGCTACTGCAAATAGTTTTCGATGGCCCCATATACCTTATTTAAAAAATCTATAGATTGTATGTACCTTCTTCGTTATTTGGTGACTTCTATTCTCGAATGATAACTAAAAAATATGAGTAATGATAAGAAAAATTTTTCTTAGATTATTTGGAGATGTGATAGAACCCTGGGTGAATTCCTAAATATATTTCTGATTAGTATACTTCTTAAGTGTAGTTTTGCTCTTAGCACATTCACTATCGAACAGAAATTCACCAGTGAAGACATAGAAAAGAGCCGAACCAAGAGAATCGAAAAAAACTACTTTCCCACAATTTTTAAATTCCCATTCCAGCAGCATGAAAATCAGTTTCTTTTGATTCAAGCTGAGCGAAAACCGAAAACGTAATAGCTTTAATGAAAATGGCATTGAGTTAACACCCACAGCTGCATCAAAGTCGGAAACAGTGCTCCTTCCGTTTATTAGTTAACGCCAAAATAATTGATCGATCTTCAAAACTCTGTAGGCTAGGTTAGGTTAGGGTGGCTGTATCTATACGGTTCAGCTGGGTAGTATATTAAAGCAGCTAGAGCTCTTAGTTCTTTCTTAAAAATTAAATCAGTGACTACGCTTTATACAGTACCTATAGCTCCGAATACATCTGGGTTTATTTATGTCAGTTCAGCTATAAATATGTATATAAAATAGTTGTTGAAGATTCGGACTCGGTTCAAACCAACTATAAATCGTAGAGGGAAGCGTGTTCCAGCTTTATTTTTTGTCCAATTTTGGATAGATGTGGCTTGTTGTCTGACAAGTTTCGAGGCTCGTCTGCTGTTTATCTATTCGATGAAGTCGCTTTAAAACTGCACTTATAATAAATTAGAGAGTATGAATATTTTCTGAGCATATTTAAATATGTGCTTCCAGAGACCCGTTAAAGGAATATTGCAACATCAGATGGTTAAGTAATCTTCTGCGTTCTTTGGCTGACTTGGATGAGGAGTCATTTTTATAAGAACCTATAAAAGCTACTAAACATGAAACCAAAAATATTAATGTCATAGGCCGACTCCTGGTCTTTTGGAATGCGCTAACCATATGCCTTGGTCTGACAGTCCCGATGCCACCTTTTATATATTTTCCCAAAAAAATTGATTGTTAATTTTTTCAAAAAGCTATCAGACCGCAACACGAGTCTACGGGTTAAGTTGGTTAGTCCATAGGTATGTATATATACGTAAGTTGAGTATCGATTTTCCGTCTTTGAAGACATCCGACTTAAAACTCCTTATTACCAATAATACTACTTTCCGGCCACCGTAGCCGAGTAGTTAGAAGTCCGCAATATCACCCAATTAAGATTCCAGTGGAAAATTTCCGTGTGCTTCTCATAAACCATCTGCCTGGTCTTCTGAGGAGGTTTAAAAACAATGTGTGAATGCAACTTTCCACTGAACTCGATAAAAATCCTTTCGGAAGGTATAGCTCTGTTGGAAAAAAAACAAGTCATTATTTATTGCAAAAATTCAAAAATCATTTTTCTTTTTTTTTAAACAGCTATCAAAGTCTGTTGGATTGAACGGTTTGTGAGATCCGCTGAGAATGACATGTTTCTACAAACATCTTTAAGATAAATGCGCAATGATTCGATACATTTCTGTCTAGTTTAAGACGAGTTTATCTTTATTAAATGTATTTTAATAGTCTCCAAATTTTCAATTATCCTTTCAGTTACGGTGGCATACGAGGTGGCTATCAACATTTTGGACCACAAGGGGGACAAGACTCTGGGTTTCCAAGTCCACGCAGCGCCTTAGGTTATCCCTTCCCGCCTATGCATCAAAACTCATACTCCAGCTATCACTTAGGCAGTTATGCGCCGCCCTGTTCGAGTCCACCAAAGGATGGTGAGTATGAAAATGGTTGAAAATAAATTT
>JAPVRG010217133.1:0-11310 GCA_029783565.1 Rhagoletis cerasi | reverse complement strand
GAATACACAATTTTGCGAAAAAATTAAAATAGCGACCTCTTAATGAGCTTCGAAAAATCTGAAAAAATTCGTACATATTCAAACGCGGGTATATCGTAATCTTAAATGTTTAATTCCATTAGCAATGCTATCTAAATTATCATTATTTGATACCCAAACCTTGATGTTTTATTTAATTTTCAAAAACTTTAAAAGGTTTATGCCTTCTGAGCAAAGCTCGGCCACCCTGGTACTAAATCAATAAAAAAAAAGTCACAGCGATTCGAAATGTCTACTTCAACCTAACTAATAGCGGTTTCTTTACTCAATGCAAGCATTGCCCCATTATTTGGCAACATTATGTACATAAATGTTTCCCTGCGCCCTGTAAAAAGGTTGCATTTTTAATTGAGCAAAAAACAAAAAATTGCCGACTAGAAAATTCATGATTCTACCAACTTATTTACACTTTATTTTATTAATTTTAATAAATTTATACAATTCACTTCCATTACAACATAAAGAGGTATTTATAAAAAATATGAATCTACTCAACAACACTACGCTTTGACACGGGTAGAAAATTATGCATTTTTTTGGGACAACAAGTTGAGAAAAGAACAAAGAACCCAGGGAAAATGCTGAGAATGGAACACGCGAATTGACAACCCTAGCACAAGTCAGAATAATTGCAACATTATTTCTCGAAAAGAATATGCCATAAAAGTTGATATTGATACTGGATATTGTTGTCACTCATACGCCATGGCATGCGAGTAACTTAGACTGTGAAGCAAGTAATTATTTGCAGGCTTTTTTATGTTGGGTTTAGTAATAATGCATAAATTGTATATCAAATGACCGCACCGATCCTAAATCCGCTTTATTACTTAACGCCCAACCTAATTCACACGCATGTGAGAGCGTATGAGCGACAACAATATCTAATATCAACATTAGCATGTAAAGTAGTCCGGTGCAAATAGTCGCTTTAACTTTTTTATTTATTCTTGTAAGGTATCCTCTGCATTTTAGAACACAAGCTTTGTGCTACTATGCGTACTTCATTAATTTCTACATATTTACACTTTTATTTTGAATATTTTTGAATAAAAGCTAACTTAAATTGCAATCGCTTTGAGATACCTTCGAAAGTATAACATATGTAGATAGAAGTAAGGAGCGCTTTGTTGACATAAACATCTTTTGACGAATAGTCAGGCAAGCGCGCATGACATCTATCTTTTTTAGTGTGCTTATGGATTTTCAAACCGTGATCAAACAATTGGATTTTGACGCATTAACCTACAGTCAATCAGTAGTAAAGGTATACTGAAAATTTAATGCAAACAATGAAGATGACGCACTTCGGTCACTAGGTTTATAAAAAGCATTAAATTTTCGCGCTTCTGATCCATGTTCTTTCTTTAATTGGTATTCTGCCATTGTTTATTCAAACCGTACATTTATTTTAGTTTGTCCCTTCCATGCCACGTGCAAACACAAATAGTATTTCTTGTACGATGTTTACCTACATTTACGTATGCACATTTATCTATGTGCACAAGTGTAAACATCTGTACATATATGTTTGCAACTAGATTCATATATGACAATTAAAGACAGAAAATTACCACATAAACAAATGTCATGATAGAGAAGGTTAGAAAAGCAACCGAAGGCAATGTGCAAAATGTTCATTACCTATAGTCATAGCATACTCGTACATACATATGTACGTAGATGTGCAAACAAACATACCTGCGCACGTATGTGAATATGTGTGTTCTTGTAATAAAAGGTAATGAAATCAAATAAAATGACATGTGAATGTAGAACAAATCACAAGGGCACTCATAAAAATACACTAACACAATTAAAACATAAGTGCGCCCTGCTGGAAAATGTTCCGTTAGTAGCATTCTATAGAATACGAAAATTATGTGGTATATTACAAACCAAAAATATCTCCATGCATACAGGTGATTTAGTTTTATAAGGATCTAAGTTAGTATTTCCCCATTTATCATTAATTGCCGCCACAAGACAAGAGGCAATATGTCTCTGATGGCGGCCATGCTTTACTAGATTCCTCTCGTCACCACTGGTCAAATTCAAAGCCCGTCTTCTTGTATAAGGTTAGGTTAGATTGGAGTGGTTGTCTTAGGTTGGGCAGCGCACTTGTATACTTGGAAAATTTTCCCTTATGATACCGTACTAATCGTCGAAGCACCGCGATAGCTGTTCAGGCTTAGAGTCAAAAGAAGGCTGGGCAGCCTAGTACCTAAGTGTGCTGAGGTGATTGCCCCTCACCATCCTACTGGAAGCAGCGATAGCAGGGATAAGATAAAATGTCTAGCCTTATTGCGCGAATGCCAAATGAACAATGCCTTGTCAGAACACCCACCAACAGCGGGAGTTGAGGACTTTCAAGCGAGAGAAGCTCCTGATAACTGCCCCGTTTCCCTTAACCTGATAGCAATTCGTGTTACGATAGTTCAGTCTATAATATCGACAGTCGTTATGTTCAGCATGGCATTAAGTGCCCGTGTAGAACTGATTCTAAGTTCGACACTAATACCAATAATGGCAGCGCTCCAGCTGCTTAGCTGGTATAGCTTTTCTAGTGAATTCCACCAGATAAGGGCTCCGTAATAGAATAGGCCTTATAAATCCAATGAATTACTTTGGGCGAGAGACCTCATCTCCTAGCAATAGTTTATCTGCACCAGTATAAGGCAACCAAAGCCTTTCTTGTCCCTTTAATCTGTGGTTGGTTTTCACAACAGTTGCCTGTCCAGCATCGGGCCTGAGTACTTGACACTGTCAGAGAGCTATAGGTGGACACCTCTGATCGAGGGAAGAGTCGCATTGGGAATCTTATAGTTCCTATCAAACAAAGCCAATTCCGTCTTGCAGGGTTGAGGGTGAGGCCACTCTTAACCGCCCCCTTGTTACCAAATTCAGGTATCCTTGAGTCTTTCCCTAATCTTAAGTGCCAGGTAGTCCGCATAGGCAATACCCCGGCAACCCCTCTTCTCCTGGTTCTCTATAAGGTCGTTTACAGCCATTATCCAGAGTAGGGGTGAGAGAAGGCCGTAATGTGCATCCATTTACCCTTCGCCGTGTTCAGACACTCCCCCACTTTGCGCGATTATTACAACCCCCAGCTTACTTAGAGATTTGGCGCGGGATAAAAACAATGTCAAAGAATTGAGGATATATCCGGTTCTCGCACAGTTCGCGTATATAAAAGTCAGCCATTTGCACGATACCTTCAAAGTATTTTGAAGCTTTGCAGGTGTGATGCATTCGGGTCACCGGGAATTGAAGGGTTTAAACGAACGTATCGGGAGTTGCGACCCTAATCATTCTTCTTCTTATATGAGACGAAACCAAAAACTTTTTCTCTATCTGAGGTCACCTTGTCTGGCCTTCACAGGCTGTATACTTGGCCCTAAAACTGGTCCCGGTACAATTGGACGCTCCGTTCGCCTATTCATCAGCCATTTCGTTGAATTGAATGCCACATTGCCAATGCACTCACGTAAATTCAAATTTGTCTCATTATGCAACAGATTTCAGCCTCAATTTACATTCCTGGACTATTTCTGAAGAGGTGCGTGGACTTTCCAAGTCCTTAAGAGCACAAGGGCAGTCAATGCATACCCTTATTTAATTTTCACGGCACCTGTTGCCAATTATGCAGCCCGATACTTTGACTATTGCAAAGATTTCCGATTGAAATACCGTTGTCATTATGCCTAAATTAGAAAAGCATTTGAGGTTACCCTCAATATATCATCCAGCTACAGTTCCATTTTCGGTCTTAGAGCTATCAGTACCGAGCTCCACAAGATAATGTCTGGATATCTCCATTGCTCTTTTATAAGAAAGCGGACGATGTATTTTCTTCCAAAAGAGAGTTATCAGTTTGCCATTATGGGTCAAAAACAAAGGCTATCGCCTTGGCAACCTTCAAAACATCTCTCTGTCGCCGCAGCTCGAAACGTCGTGCAGTCAGTTCATTGTTTTCATTACCGCCTTTTGGATAGCTAAATCCATAGGTATCAGATCAAACAAAGCATTAAAAGCCGCTCGTAATGCCTACTCACGCACTCCTTTGCAGGCTGTTTAACAGAGAAATCGTAGTTTTGTTCATGGTTCTACGTCATCATACTACAGAAGAATACGCCACGATCGGCTTGACTAAATCTGTGTATATGGAAAGTACTATATAAGGTTTCAAACCTCAGATCTTACTAAACGCTCTCCAACACTTTCCGAAAACTTTCAGAACTCGATTTACCTTTAGCTCGACGTGAGTTTTCCTTGACAGCTTCGAATCTAGAATTAGGTTTACGCCTATAAGCACCGGAAGGTTGAGACCTTCCAATCTTCTTTTCCGCGTAAACAAGACCGGAGTTGTCTTTCTGTGGTTAAATGAAAGGCTCTGCAAAGTGCACCATACATTTATCTCCTTCAGTATCTTATGTGTCATTGCACAGACCTCCCCGAGAGGTCTGGCACAGGGCTGTAGATGGGCGAAATCATGTTTCCCAGCTAGGTATCTGCTTTCATTGAGCGCACGGGAGGCCTTTGGAATTAAATCAATATTCCGTAAAGAATTTGCTTACATAAAAATATTTTTTCTTAGTTTTTTACCACACCAGTAATCATACATATGTACATTAAAAAGTTGATGTCATTAAAAAGGAGGATTCTTTTGCAACCGAGCTAGGAAAGAACTCTCGGTAAAGTAACGAAATACTCACAAGCAAAGCAACTACACAAACTCAACTATTTATTTGATGATTAGTTTAACTCTATTGATTGATTTTGAGGGACCCGAGCTCCACATAACTCATATATATCCTCAAAATCCTGTTCCCGCTAGAGTGATTCCACCTTCCCGTAGCAGAACTATATAGCTAAAAATTAGGAAATAAGAATAAGTACTATTTTTCCTACAAGGTTGGTATGCACACGCGTATGTGCGCATTTGTGTGATAGAAACTTCAAATGAACGAGCGCACGCAAATAAAAGGACGCGGCGCTTAAAACATTTCGCTCACCAGCACAGCCACGGGCAGCAACAGCAAAGTGGCTAAACCTTAAGTGGCAAAGTGATGGTAGTGATAGTGAAAAGGATGGCAAAGGCGAAAAGGTTGGCGAGGTGAACTCAACGACATACAATACACCGCACAATGTATGTGAAATTTGCCAAATGCTTGCCTTAATACACTGTCGCGTAGTTTATTTTGCAACTAAGCACAAACGCATACACACATTTACTTGCGCTAACCCAAGTACATAGCGGACGATAAAAGGATTTTTGCGCACAGCAGCATAACTAACAAATAAACGAGTTCACATATGCTTTTTCATCCTAGTCGCTTACCCAACCCAGGTGGCATACATATGTATAAAAAAAATGTATGTATGTTACAGTAAGTGGTGCAAGTGCTCGGGACTCTGGACTCGCGGGCACAAGGCATACAAATGACTGCTCACATGAATTCAGATGTGCACACTTTACGAACGTTTTTATGTGTGAATGTATCTATTTGCGTCTTTCTGTATATTTAGCGCCTGGCTTTTATGGTTGTTGCTTGTCGGTCTTCACCTGCTATTAACGTTGCTTGCTGTTGTCTGCGATAGAAACACCACCTGCGTCTGTTTATTTTCGCACTGCTGCGAGAATCGTTGTTCACTTTTGTCGTGGCATTATTTTGCTCCATTTTCTGTGACCACTTTTTCTGCTTCGTTATAATTTTGCTCTTTTGTCGTTTTCGTTGTATGTATATTTTGCTTTGCTTTTAAAAGCAGGAAATTACTGTTATTTTCGGAAATGCGCTTGAAATATACTAGCTATGTACGTAGATATGTTTCGCATAATTATATTAACTATTTATGTTTTATGTGTGTGTACACGTGCAAAAGAGTGCATTTCAGTGGCTTAAAAAACTCAAGTCATCTCATTGTTCGTACAAGCTTATATGCGCCTCAAAATATGCTCATTGTGGGACTACATGCAATACTTACACACACATTCCCACATTTATACTTACTATGTACGTACATTCTTGCATGTTTGTCTCAGCGTAACAGTAATTAGTGTTCATTAAGGCGATTCTCGTGATTATATATAGTGCTGATATTTTGGCATAGGCACGAATACAGAAACGTGCAGTTTAACACAAACTGGCTGGTGTATGCGCAAACTGAAGCTAAAGTAAACAAGCTTTCCCTTAACACAAACATATTGAGTCGTTACGAGCATACACCAGTACCCACCTGTACAGGTATGTGTCAGACATTAACGACAGCATACAAAATTTCGAAGAAAAAACTTAATTTATCTTAACATGAAACCTTACTCACAAGCTTTTTGTTGCGTATTAACTTGTGTAATTTGTATAGATCTGGAATGAATTACTAAGCATCAGCAGATAACGTGGCTGTGTGCTGTATAGTAAATGAAGTTAATTTGCTGAAATCAATATTGATTTAACTAAACTTTTTTAATCAAAATGTTCAGGGACGTCGAAACCGATTGGCAAGAGGGCGGCTGCCCACTCATGTTTTCCAACGAGAGGACAATATACTCATATATTGGATCTCGAATATCCTTCTGAGGTTATAATCAATAAAATTCCTCGCCGCTTACATCCCAGGTCAGGAGGGAGATTATCAACTAATAATGGTACCGAAAAGACTACTTCGAGGTGCTATACTTTTTTTCAAACGAATTAGAAGAAAGATTTGATCTAGAAACGATAAAATTAAATAAAAGAATGTATACCTCACAGATGTACATATCTCTATGATCCAGGGACCGAAAATAAGTTATTTTTTTTAACAGTCAAACTTGGCCAAATATTTTTTAAGTACGAAATAAAAGTCCTTTCCGGCTAATAAACAAACCGCTAACCCAATTAAACAAATGTGGTATGAAATAAAAGAGGACGAAAATGGCTTTAAAACTGAAATGTCTAAATGAGGAAAGCCACCTTTTGACACATATTTCAACAAAAAATGTTATTTAATTACCATAGAACAAACCTTGGGTCAGGTATATGAAATAATTTTGTATTAAATTATAAAAAAATATAAATGGATGCGGTAACCTTCGTTCGTTATTTCTGTTTAAAATCCCTTTCAGTCCTCTTTCATTTGATACTAGATTTGTTTAATTTGGATAAGCGGTTTGTTTATTATCCGGAAAGGACTTTTATTTCGGACTTAAAATATAATTGGCAAAATTTGACTGTTGAAAAAATAACAGTTATTTTCGGTCCCTGCTATGATCTCTTCATAATATAATTAATTTTGCTTTGATTGTAATAATGGTAATCATATAACTGAATTTTTTTTCTAGATCTTGATGCTGTGTTGTCATTGGAAAGTATACTTCTTGATGCATACAAAGGGACTTTTTACAGATAATTCTAAATTGTCTAACCTCTATTCTCAGCTCCAAATATTGAAAAACATGCCAGGAGAAAAACCTTCATGCTACGAAGAAACGTACCTACCTTCGAAAATCTTCTTCTACTACGGTAAGCATTTTATATTGAGTCTATAGACTAGTCAATTTGATAATAAAAGTTTCAGCTTCAGCAGCTTCTTGCAAAAGGTATTTAAGTGCTTTATGGAGATTGAAAAATCAACTCCGTAGACGAATGACCCAAAAACGTCTTACCCATACAACACTACTTCATATTTATCAAGAAAGAAGCGGATCCTTAGATTATTTGCGAAATATAATGAAATAATTTGTTTCACGAAGATTCCAAAAAGCGATCGTTGGTAATATTTGAAGAGGAATCACCTCGGATTTTAAATTTTACGGATTTTGAGGAGAATCGATTATTATATACTAACTTTCAGCACTTTATTGATTCGGAAAGACATACATATATATCAATCTATATTTTCTTGAGAAATTCCTCCATAGATTTATTGTTATTCTAGGCTGTTATAGTGCTAATCTATATACATATTGTGAGGACCAAATATCCCTGGGTAATTTGGCCCACACAAATACCCACCACCTAAGCACCGGAAACCGGCAAAAACCACACCACATGATGCCAAAGCAACGCAGCAACATGTATACGCACACAACTAACACGAGCAATATCACACAGGCGGCCTATAAAACGACGAAACGGCCGCTAAACAGTCAGTCAGCACGGAGCTGCGGTCGTGGCTGAACTTCTATGACTGAAGGATGATTGCTTGTTATTAGGCTAGGACAGGACAAGGCATCAACCCTCAGAAGTGGAAAGCCAGAGCCTAAGCGTAGCTACGACTGATTTGAGGGATAGCTTGTTGTTACGCTGGGACAGAACAAGATATCACCAATCAGAAGTAGTGAGCCCAAGGTGGACTCGATCACCACTCACCACAGTCAACCGTGAAGCCGCGTACAGGCGACACCTGCTCACCCGCCGTCAGCAGAGGGACGTCGCCGGCACGGACAGAGGGCGACGTCAACAGCGCCAGGAGAGCGCAACGATCGCCGTCAAGGGAGCGACGCCAACTACGCCAGCAGAGCACCGCCGTCAAGAGAGCGACGCCAACTACGCCTGCAGAGCACCGCCGTCAAGAGAGCGACGCCAACTACGCCAGCAGAGCACCGCCGCCAACAGCGCCAGCAGAACGCCACGGTCGTCGTCAAGAGAGCGACGCCAATCGCGCCAGCCGAGCGCCACGCTCTCCATTAAGAGAGCGACGTCAACAGTGGCAGCAGAACGCCGCGCACCAGCGACACCAGGCACGACCGAGTAGCGTCAGCAGCGCCAACTAGAGAGTTACCCACTAGTAAAAGCGGAGCATCGTCACTAGCGTAGACAGAACGTCTACCAACAGCGTCAACGGTAAGCCCGCGCGGACCGCGGCAATCAACAACAAAATCACGCCACCACGGCGTAACGGGCCAGCAACGGGACACAGGGACCGTTATCCCGCCAACGGTGTTGCCGGTTTGGTCCAATTGGACCAAAATTGGTAGTTTCCTTTCTGGTTGGTTGGTTTGTTGTGATTTCCGACGATTTTTGGTAGGCAAGCAGTTAATTTATTAATCTTATGGTTAATCTTACTTACGAAAATTCTCTTTCATAAATACTTCAAGTATCTCCATTTTTGGAAGTTCCGATTTGTTTTCGAATCTTTAAAGAAAATCATATGAAGCGGTGACACGAGCTCGTAAAGAAATTTCCGTACTATTTCTTGGAGAAGTCTAAAAAATTCTGAAAAAATTCTTCATATCACAGCGATTTTCTTCCGAAATTTCGTAAAAGAATCTCAGTACATTTCATTTTAGAAAATTAAAAAAAACGGAAAGGAGATAATGCTTTCTTTACGAATTCTTTAAGATTTCTCTGCTATTCAGAATGCTCTGAAAGCATGGTTTGCAGGGAAATTGAGTTTAATTTTTTTCACCAACTTCCTAAAAGGAAAAAGTTATCAATTTGTCTGAATATTTTTTTATGTATGTGGATAACTTTGGACAACGTTGACCGTATTCGATAATTTTTTATCGGAAGGATTGTACCTCAAGGGTGGTCCCACACTAATTTGGTTCAGTTTCGATCTTTGGATCACCTAAATTTTTATGAGAATTAAAGTCAGTTTTTTTTTTTTGTGCTTAAAAATTACTTGTTGAGGTGTTAAATGTTACCTATATCACATTTTCAATACAAGTCGCATTTTGGTAGGCTGAGGGCGATTTTAGACCAATTTTGGTAGGAAAAAACTTGCTATGTGGCAACACTGAAACCGACATACATATACGAGCAGTGGAATCACATCTCCCACTCATTACGTACCACCGCCAGAGAAGTAGTCGGATTTCAGCGAGCTAGAAAGAACAACTGGTGTGATGAGGAATGTCAGCAAGCTGCAGAGAAAAAATATGCCACCTATAGAACCACGCTGCGTTCGGACGCAATGGGAGCTGTAGAAGGAAGCGAGTCATATTTTCCGCAAGGCGGCTCGCGATGCTGGTAACAGATTAAGAGAAAGGCCTCCTCTGCGATGGAAATATCAGGTGGAGAAGCACTTGGTTTCACTTGTCATTTTTATTGGCGTCAGTTGACATTTTCTACAGGCGTTAGTAAACGAATTAGAAACGTTACTCTTCATGCAAGACATGTGCTAACTATGTGATTAATAATTTGAAATTTTATATTTTTTCAAAAGTCAGACATGTGCATAGGTATGTATTTAATAAGGTTGCGAATCCTACAAAAACCATTTATAAATGTCATGCGCATACTTATTATAACCTTAAAATATTACTTCATACATTAATTAATTGTTATCGCCCAATTAAGTGCTAAAAAAAAATTAATAACAACAAAGTGTCGAGTGAGTGTATTGAACCCGTTTTCATTCATAAAAATATTTTGCAATAGTTATTTAAACACATGTGTAACCAAATGAGTAGGCAAGTAAACAGTAATCGCGAAAGGTATGTATGCATGTCGGTGGTACGGAAATCGATCCATAAAACAGTCATCATAAAGTCGGAAGAAGGAAGGTGGTCGGCAAGTGGTTAATTGGTTTCAATGAGTTACAAATTTAAATATGCAACGACATTTGTTTATAAATATAAGTATCTACATACATACATACATACGTACAAACATACATAGCTAAAGCATAGTTTTCTTGTTCTCAAACTGATATCAATCGCGGCCGTTGGTGTTCCACCGAAGGTGACAAAACAGTCGGTACCTGAGTACTTGCATACATATGTACATACATATAGTTATATCACAGTAGTATCCTGCAGGAAAAGCTACTAGTTATGAACTAGAATTCTACCAGTTAGATTTTCAGCTCAACTATATAGTTCGTCTTTCATCCTTTTTCCATGCTGACGACTGGTAGTATTTTAGCACGGCGATGCCCTAGGAAATGCCAATTAGCCAGCAATGCATCAGCACATGCAGCAGAAATGCTAGTAGCATTATAACAGTTTACGGGATAGTCTGCCGGTTCATCACAAGCGTGGCCATTTTGGTAATTTTTTCTCTCTTTTTCAAATTTGGTAATTTGGTAATTTATTTTAAAGTTCGGTAACTTTTTCGATACGCTGTTACATGGTCGATAAGTAGAGGTCAATATAGGCACATTCTTATTTCACATTAGGAAGTGGCCCGTAAGAGCATTCATAGCGGAGAACGTTTCTTTTCTGTTTAAACTTAAGAGAAACGATGTACCTTTCCTGTTATAGAAAGCCCAAGTAATCCGGAAAGTTTTACAGGGCAAAAAGTTTTTCCAGCGTTTAATAGTGGCTATTGCTACACCTACCGTATC
>JAPVRG010217121.1:0-11856 GCA_029783565.1 Rhagoletis cerasi | reverse complement strand
TGTTTGAAATTCCACCACTTATATTACATTCACATTGAGCCATAAACTTGAGTTGATTTACAACATCAATATGAATTAACTCAAAAAATGTCCCTTTAGCTCGAGTTTATGACCCAACGTGAACGCAGTCTTATTCACTTATTTTAGCACTTCATTCGCATTTCAATGTTCATGTGTAGATGGCGCGCTCGCAGTGGGTTGAGCGCTGTGATATTCCCCACTGCCTTTAATTATTCTATCACTGTTCAGTCTTAGTGTTCAAATGTAGATGTCGCGATGCAGGATGACTGTCACAGCCACAATAGCGTTGCAGTACGAATTGATTTTTTTGAGCATTCACAATCGTTTATTTTAAAGAATTAATTTTTATAAAATACGCTTAAACAAAAGCACTCCGCTAATTAAAACATGGTTTTGCATGTAGAGCTAACCCCCACCTTTAAAACGATATCTTATTTATTAATATTGGTTCCAAATGAGAGCAGAAAATTAGGAACTAACACAAAAAGACCTTACAGAAATAATATATATGATTGCGGATAGAGGTTACATACATAGATAGGCCTTCGATATGTAGAACGCATTTACAAAAAAAAAACTGATAACTACTTCGCTCATACACCATGGCGTTCGATTGTGCATACAAGCCACAAGTGTATGTACAAGGTGGCGCAAAATTAATCACCCTTTCAGACAATCAATGCCGCAACAGCGTCGAATAGTTGTGTCTATTTTTTTGACCAATAATCGGTCGGTGGTTTTGTTGAAGATCATCATGAGCGACGAGGCACAGTTTCATTTAATCGGTTACGTCTATAAGAAAAATATTAATTTCTGGGGCACTGAAAATCCGCGTGTGAGGCACGAAGAGCCATTACAGCCACTCAAAGCCACTGTGTAGTGCGGCGTTCACGCGGCAGGAGTGATTGGTACGTATTTTTTTGAGACGTCATCGGCAATACGATCACTGTTACTGGCAAACACAACAGGGCCATGATAACTTACTTCTTACTACCGGAGTTGGATGAGCGGGGCTTGATGAACATGTGGCTTCAACAAGACGATGCAACCGCACACACAGCACGGGGCACAAGGGATATTGTGAAGGAAGCGCTTCCTGGTCGCGTAAGCTCCCGTTTTGGCAATTAGGCATGGCCAGCAAGACCGCCCGATTTAACCATCCCAGACTTCTTTCTTTGGGGCTACTTGAAGTTGCGGGTGTGCCAAAAAGCCTCAGACAATCGCAGCCCTTAATATTCGACAGGAAAGCGAACAGTTATCACCGAAAATCTTGCGGAGTCATGGAAAATGCAATAAAATGGGAACAAATGTGTTTCAACACTGGCGGCAGCTACTTGACGGTTATCATCTTTTCCACTTAACAGAAGAAATTTAATAGGTCGAGTAAAGATTTTCATCACTCAAAATCATTTTTTTTTTATTAAGTAAAAAGTTATTCAAAAACAAAATTCGATGATTAACTTTGCGCCACTTTGTATGTATGTGTTTATGTGGGAGAATTATTTAAAAAGAGAGACAAATTTTTGAATATCTTTTTAGTTTAATTGTAAAATTTTCTTAATATGGGAATAGTTTTGGAATTTGGTTATTATAAGCGTTGGCTGAACATTGCCCCAGGACCCAATCAGCGTTTTAAGTGCCATATTGATACGCTTTCTCTGATATTATCTGCTGTCACGATTTGTTGGTATGAATTATGAATTTACTTGTGTTAGTAATGGACTTTTATTTTGGGACAAATTTCCGTTATCCCTTGTCTATTTTGGTTTGGAGACAACCCGGTTTCGGCGTTGGGCCATCTTCAGTGTAATTTTTCGTTCCAAAAAAAAATCAACTTCCCACCCAGTCGGAAAAATCAACCAACACCAACAAATTGGCAATGAAGCATTAAAAAATCTCCATATGATTTCGCACGAAGAGTTCGCACTCACAAACGTAATGTAAGACTGTTTCAATACTTTTTTGAAATTACAGCTATGGCAGCAAGGACGAACCATTCGTGCTTGAACAGCAAAGAGGTCAGTGTCCAGCTATGGTCCGCATTATTTTCGTTATTATTCATTCATAATCCTGACCGGCATCACTTCTTGTTTCTTTATTAGTTGATCTATAAAGGTATCAGTATAAATTTTGATTTCTTGTAAGTAACGGCACTCTTACTATTTACCTCAACGGCAAATGATGAAAATTTTGCTGCAGAGCGGAGATTTTTTCCAGAAAATTCATTAAAACCTACAACACCGCCTGCTTTAATATGTATACATACATACGTGTCGTATTGTTTTCCATAAACATAGAATAAAACGAAAATGTTTACGCTTTTATCTCGCATTTGATAATCCGCTTTTATCGAAGTCACTTAAAAAGCTGAGCTAAAATAAATGTTTGCATATGTCTTTTTTTAATGACATATTTTGTCTTTTCCACTTTTTATGAATATTTTCCATTTAGAAAAGTATGTGCAGTATTCCGTCAGATAATCTCTGTTCGTCAAAATATGGCATCAGCAAAATGCACAAAATATTTATGTATGTAAATTCTTCTAAAAAAAATCAAAAAAATCTTAAAAAAAATCTGCAGGTGATTCCCGCAGTGCGAAGCGAAGTATTTATAAAAGTGTGATATCAAGCTGTGACCTGTCAGTTTCATAGATAAACAAAACGCACGTAAATAAACATTTACGAATGCACATACATACATATAAAATGTATAACATACGCTACGTCAGGTGATGGCTGCTTGTCAGTCTACGACACTATTTGAGTGTAGGTGTTCAGGTGTAAAGGCGTTGGAAATGTCGAACACAGATACCTTAATTGAATACATCGAGAAATGAGTACAACAGATTTATGAGAATTATTTAAATATTACTTATATTTAGCCGATACTTCCAAATGCCAAATGCATATGGAAACTGTGCATAAGAAATAATGCATATGAAAAAAACCGAAATAATGCATACATGCACAGTTTCGACTCAAAACCGAAGTAATGCATATGAGAAAACCCGAAATAATGCATACATGCACAGTTTCGACTCAAAACCGAAGTAATGCATATGAGCAAAACCGAAATAATGCATACATGCACAGTTTCGGTTGATAACCGCAATAATGCAATATAAGAAAAAACCTAAATTATGCATATGCACACTTTCGTTTGAAGTAGTGCATGTGAGGAAAACGAAGTAATGCATACATGCACAGTTTCGACTCAAAACCGAAGTAATGCATATGAGCAAAACCGAAATAATTCATGCATGCGCAGTTTCGGCTGAAACCCGAAATAATGCATAAGTGAAAAACGAAGTAAGGGAAATGTTTAGTTATTGGCCCACCGTTTTCGGGGTGGGGAGCGGAGGGGGAGGGGGCGTGGCCCTCTAAACCCCTCCCATTAGAAAGGGGGCAGTCCCCACTTTATGAAAAGCCGCATCTTTATATGTTTTTCGATAGGAAAGACCTGAAAAGTTTGTTGTAAAAACAAACGTTTTTGCCTTATGCGGTTTGCCTTGTATGAATATTCAAGCTATTCACAGTATTTTTGCGCAGAACTTCTTCCTGCGTAGGCGGCCTTCGGCCGAGCTTAGGGATTATAACGGGTAAATTTTAGTTATTTGTACAATGTTTTTGGGGTGGGTGCCGAGGGGAGAACCGTGGCCCCCAACCCCCCTAATAGAAACAGGATGGATCAGACTTTACGAAAAGCTACTCCTCCCCCCTCTAACCCTCCCACAAACCCCTGGGGAACCATTTGAAATTGACGGAAAATTACCATTTACAGAGTCAAACTGAGCAGCTTGTACTGAAATATTACCCAACTAACCGAAACCATTGCAGATTTGAATTTCATAATAATAAATAATAAACGAAACGAAATAGTAGGGTACGAAAATAAACCATACAAAGCAATACCCAATTGCTCATCGAGTATCATATCATTTATCGTTTTGTACAATTTTTTACAGATGAAATTTTTTTATTTTGTACCAAACTTTTGAAGTAATGAACGAAACGAAATAGTTTAAAAACACTTTGGCGCAGTTACAAATCCTCTAAAAGCATTTTAACATTGAAAATTTTTACGACTTTAAGACATTACGACGCTTACGACATCTTGTGAATACCCTAACAGTAAAGCATATAGACGTACTTTCATTACAATGTGCATTTTAACTGCAGAGAAGTTGAGCGTATTTAATTGCTGCAGCAGCTGCTAACCACAGGTCAGATAAAACAATGAAGGCTATTGTTGCTCTGTAGTATATGTAACATAGGAAACGAACAAACTAATGTGCGAATAATTCAAATCCACATGCATGCGCCACATGTGCCATAGAAACTGAGAAACATTTGATTTATAGCTTCAGTCACAGTCAGGCAGCTTTCAAACGCAATACACTTACCACACAGTGGCCATAGAACATTTAAGGTACTTGGGGACACTATTATTAAATTTTTTAATTTCCCTAAAAAATTATTTTTATGTACATACAAAGATACATGCTGCAAAATTTAGGCATGCAATTCAGCGGACGGAATATAAATACTAAATAAATAGAACAGTTTTGGAAATTCGACGAATTCTTTTGGTGTTCGAGGAACTCATTTGGGAATTTGATGATGCTCAGCAGCAGGGTTGCGTGATTTTGAATTAGTCAAATCACAAATCCCCAAATCAAATTTATTTCTGAATTGAAAGTTACATCAAATCCTAAATAAATTTTATTTGTGATTTGATTTGTAGACCAAATAAAAAATAAAATTTATTTGTGATTTGAATTGTCAACCAAATAAGAAATAAAAATGATTTGTGATTTGAATCGTTGACCACATCAGAAATCAAATTTATTTGTGATTTGTTTGTCAACCAAATAAGAAATAAAATTAATTTTTGATTTGATTCATCGATGAAATAAGAAATCAAATTAATTTGTGATTTAATTTGTCAACCAATTTCGCGATTTTTGGGACTATTTCGGGATTTTCGGAACTTCTTTGAGATTTTCAGGATTCCCAGACAAATTAATTCGTGATACAAACCAAAAAACAAATTTTATATTTTATTTGGTTGACAAATCAAATCACAAATAAATTTGATTCCTGATTTGGTCAACGAATCAAATCACAAATCCTTTTTATTTCTTATTTGGTTGACAAATTAAATCGCAAATAAATTTTATTTCTTATTTGGCCAACAAATCAAGTGACAAGTCAAATATATTTCTTAAATAATGGCGGATTTTAAATCAAAATGAATTTGAAATCACGCAACCCTGTTCAGCAGTGGCGTAGCCAGGGGGATGGGTCGATTTGGGAGATTGTCCTCCCTCCATTCGTCAGTGAACTACTATTTTTTTTTTACTTTTGATTTAATAACACAATATCATTTAATCCTTCTAATTTATCTTTTTATTATTTCAGACTAATTATAAAATACGTTTTTATAAGTATTTGAGATTATGAGTTGTTGGATTATGCATTTGAGTATTGAGTCTGTACACACTAGACTTTTCAGATCGTCTGAAAAGACCAACATGTGAAAATAAATTGAGCTACAAATGTACACATTGGTGCTGGTGGTAATAAAATAGAATAGAGTTTTTTATGTGTGCGTATCAGACCGAAGTCATACCGCAATTTTCTCGGTCTTAAATCAGTAATAATAATAATAGATTGGCGCTTACACATATGTTTGTGTGTTTGGCCGAGCTTCTCCTCCGATTTGTGGTGCGCGCCTTGATGTTGTCACACAAAGGGGAGGGACCTACAGTTTTACGCCGACTCCGAACGGCTTTTGTATTATTATGAGAAGCTTTTCATAACAGAAATACACTCGGAGGTTTGCCATTGCCTGCCGAGTGGCGACCGCTGTTAAGAAAAAGCATTTTTTCTACATTTTTTGCGATGTTGCTTTGACCAGGGCTTGAACTCAGGCCCTGCGGAGTGGAAGCGCGCACTGCTTACCAATACACCACAGCGGCCTTGGTCTGAAATTTCTGAGGTAAAATTTCACTCTCAGTTTTTTACTGTCCTCGGAAGACTCCAGTGATTGAATTTAAGTGATTTTGTCGTAACTGCAACAAAGAATTAAACCTTGATTTTTATATGTGTCTTATATTGGTTTAAGATAAAAATCCTATTAATATGCCCCTAATTCGTTCTGTATACAAAAACGTAAAAAATTAAAAATCACTTTGGGGTTCCTGCACGACCCCACATGTTATACTATGATAAAAAATGTTATTAAGTTATTTTAGGTATTTGTTATGAAATATGTCTACGAACTCCCAAAACTTCAATTTTAATAACCAACCAACGCAAAAAATTTTTAAAAAACGAAAAAAAGCGGTATTCAGAAGACCCAAGCTTGGTAAACAACGTTACCAACAGGAGCATCGTATAATAAAGGTTAACCACATTAGCTTTATTGTACCGAAAGCCTACTCTAACTTACTTTTTATGTGGCGCCATGCTAGGGACTTCAATGACCCCTAAACTATAAAAACCCTTTACAACTCCTTACTTAGGTCAAAGTTGGAACATGCTCAACTTTGGAGTCCGATTTATTCCACGCATTCTCAAAGAATTGAAAGAGTTCAACGAGATTTGTTCGCTTCGCTCTCCCTACCGTTTTACGGTGCCCGATGTGTGCTTATAAATTTGAAGTCACTTGCTTCCAAACGCACTATACAATCTGCGACATTGTTTGTTGTCTTGTCAATTGTCCTAATCATCTTGGGCAGATAAGCTTTAACATTCTTCACAGTGCTCTGCGTTTTCATCTTCCGTTTTATTCAAAAGTCGCTAAATCAAATTATTTAAATTTTTCTCTAGGTACTACCGAATGCTCGAGCATCCTCTAGTACGTGCTCAGGTTTTTATTCATACGACCCAGTATTTAAAACCAAAAAAATAAAAAATACAAAATAACAGCCAAGAAAACATCAATTAGAAATTTCTTAACAATTGTAGGAAATAGAAATCGATTCACATTGTCAAATCGCTTTATTATCAAGCTTATTATTGCTGTTGTTCTGCCCAGCCAGCCAACAAACAAAACTAATCAAAAAACCCCATATTGCCGAAGTTGAACATGGGATGGCAGGACGATTCAAATGTTAGGTAAATTTATTTAATATACATAACAAAAAAATTTCTTATATCAATGCAAGTTATTATAATTGCTGGCCTGCAGCTGTTGTGACAAAAATTCAATTTTTTATTCATAAAATTTGCATTGAATCGTTCAGCACTAGCAGCACTTCATTGGTTGTAGCAAGTAGAGTTTACACATAGAAGAGATCAGAAGGCAAACGGAAACAGAATAGAGAAATGTCTTATATGTGTATATGTATGTGCACTTTTGCAAAGTCAAATTTGTATGTATGAAAGTGCTTTTGTATATCAAGAAAACGAAATTGCTAGCAAATAAATGAAGTAATTGAGGGAAAAGTGAATTGCATTATTGCTACTGGCGAGTTGCAATATGTATTTTGCCTTATATGTATGTTTTTGTTGGCTACTTTTTCATTTTTGCATAGAAAGTTCAGCAGACAGTTAAATTATGCAGACTTGCCAATAGCGTCATATGGCTTGGAACAGCAAAGGTGAAAAGCGAGGAAATACTAAGCTGTGGAATTTGCAAGTTTGCAGAAGTTTGAATCAACAAATGAACTTACTATACATGCATGTATGCATATAAATCTATAAATGGCGGCGAAATGGTTCCACATCCAAAACATATATATATACACTTGTATATATATTTACACTGCCGCACAGTGATTATGAAAGCAACTATGGTTGAGATATCAGAAATATAAAATGTGTATCAGAAATATTTACAATTGAACAAACATATGAACAGTACTCCAAATATATCTAAACACACGGTTATAAGCCACGGGAATATTTGTCATATAGTATTTTCTAATACAATTAAATCGAACCGCATCGCAAGCAGTTGGTACTGTTGGAGTTCTACGACAATCTTCTGCTCGCGTTTGCAAGCAGTAAACAGAACCCTCAAACGTTTTGTAACTGATGGAGTGTACTATGTCGGCAAACTTTATAGCAATTGATTCGTGTTCTTTCAAGCTGAGATGTTGATCATAAAGACTTCGTATAGTCAGATTATTACGTTTAATCGTTTTGAGGAGTACTGTGAAAATTCTCTTTAAGTTTGGGTGTTTTGTCTTGCCACTGCGGTAACGGACTAAATGAGGTCACCGATGAGTTTAAATAGAAACGACGACTGTGGTTTGTGGGCCCAAATACCAATCGGCAAAACCCTTTTTTCGTTGCTTGGTATGAGCAACGTTCAAAGTTGGCAGAGAAAGCTTTTTTCTAATAGAGGACGCTCTCGGTAGTCAATGGCTAGCCTCCAAGTGTAAATTTTCAATGAGAAATTTCCTGGTAAAAAACCTTTTCCGTTTGAAGAGGACTTAACACTTCAGGTCTCCTTATTTGTGTGACCATTTCAAGATGAAAAGGAAAAAGGCAGCTTGGCCAAACTCTTAATTAAAAATGTAAGCGCCTAGTACTTAGTTTAGGTTAGGTTAGGTATGTTGGTTGTCCGCATTTTGGAATTCACTGGCACATTATAGAGATTGTCGTTATGATGCAAAGTGATTTTTAACGGTAACCGCTACTCAATCGATGAAACGCTTCGAGACAATCACGATGTTATGGAGGCGGCTAATATCAGTCCCCGAGAGTTGCTCATAAAGTGCGAGCCAAGATACTTTAATCTTAGCTTCGCTAAAGCTGTACTGCTTAGTAGAAAGTGTTGAGAGTTGAGTGTGTGAGCGTTAAAACCTTCACTGCTGTCACCTCGCCCCATCCAAACACTACTTGAGAAAAACTGTGTCGAGAAAAAGCGGCGTGCACTCTTTACAGAGACGCAGTGATCTGTTTAAGCAGGCCCGAAGGAAGCTAAGACATTTTGAGTTGTGAATAGCCATTAAGAATTCGTCTACTAAGAATTTCGCATCATCCATTTGTACGATTTAAAAAAATCCTGATTTAAGAACGTATTGTTAAGGTACAAAAGCTTCCTTCGTTCGTCTATAGCCTATTATCAAACTAACTTTCTATAGTTAATAAAATAATTACCATAAAAAAACTTGTACTGCAGTAGCAAAATGAGGTATTTGAGGCTGTAGTAGTGCCTTTTTGGCGGCTAGTAAATGTGATAATTCTTAACGGTAAGATAAAAATAGTTTAAAAGATATATTTTCTCGCGAAGAACAGTATGTTTAAAAATCTACGTATCAACATTTTTATTTAGTAGTTTAATATATTTTTACATCAAAAAGTTTAATCGGATTTTAAGAAATTTGCCCCACAAACACTAAACACCAGCATAGTTCCAACTCAGTGCAGCTAAAATTCATTCCAATTAAAATTTCAATGGCGCATAGAGTTAAAACCGTATACCAACCGTAAAGGCAACCATACCTTACGAGATGGATATATGTAATTTGCAAGTATGTACATTGAAATCAAACAGCGAGGAAGCCGGCGAATCGGTCGCGGCATGTAATCAGAGTTGAAGGTAATGCTGAAAACGAATGGGTTGCTGCACGAAGTCAAACTAAAGTCAAAAGCAAATGACGGTAACCGTCAAGGAATGCAAGATTCCGCACCTTACAACAGGCACTGCACTACCGTTAGCTGAAAGTATAATACTGTTTAGTCTTATTGCCTCTATTTTCTTATTTTTATTTGGAGTGTGTATTTAACGGCATGTATTTCACTGTAGTCAGACAATTAATGGTCCGTGGTGCGGCTGCGCTTTGCCACAACCTAAATATATATATAATGTTGTCGGGTTGGTAGCTTGTTCGCTGCCTTTTGTGCCTCTCTGTGCAAGCAATTGCATTTTATTGGCGATTTGCTAAAAATAAACTGCACACAACAACCAAAGCAATCAGCAGTCAACAGCTAACGGTCAATAGACGGAATTGGCAAGCTCTCGAGCTTACAGCAGTGAAAAAAGAGCGCAAGTATTGATTTGCTGCGGTTATGTAAAGGTATTTTTCGTTTAATTTTAGGCACAAACGGTAGCATGTTTTCCTTTTAAATAACTAACCTCTAAGCTAAGTCTTTGTGATTCCGGGATATTTAAGTTTTTGAATTCCGATGCTGTTCTGTGGCGAAAAAGGAGTGAAGATAGGTAAAACAACGAAAGATAAGAAATGTATCTTTTACCTTATGTTTACATATGCATTATACATATAGGCATTCTTTGTCAACGGAAGGCCCCCTCTTTCCAAAATTGGTTTAGGTATAAAAAACCGGACAAGGTCTAAAAATGTTAATAAAACAAATGCTTTTTAATGGCGTATGGCGTTTTCCAAAATTCAAAATGTTGTGCAAAGTTTTGAAAAGTGATGGGATTCACTTGAAATTTGTTACTCGCGGGTTTTTGGGGCCGCGAATATGATCAGGAATTTTTAAAATTCAAAATGGCGGAGCCAATATGGTAAATTCAATAAAATTTTAAAGGTAAACATTTTTACCGAATTTTCAGGAATATGAAAGATTTCTTTTAACTGAACCAATTTTGGAGAGAGTATGAATTCCTAAAAAAATGTTCCGCCATATTGGATCCGCCATTTTGAAAAGTTCATGGTCATATTCGTCATCTTCTTCTTATTTGGCACTACAGCGATTTGTCGGCTTGGGCCGAGCCCAAAAAGCTTCGCCAATTGCCTCTCTCCTTTACGGATTTTCGGCAGTTCTTCATCCCAAGTGCAGACAGGTCCTTTTGCACTTGGTCCTTTCTTTGTGTTTGTGGGCGCCCTTGATTTTGTTGTCCACCCATGGATGCTGAGTCGAAGAATCCTTTCAATCGCTGTATTTTTATGCGCTTAACTATATCCATGTCGTTTAAAGCTCGTGCAGTTCGTCATTCCATTCGGTACTCGTCGCCCACGCGAACGGGGCCGTAGATCTTGTGTAGAACAGTTCTCCCGCAAGCACCTAAAGCTTTCTCATCTTTGTTCGACATCGTCCACGTTTCTGCGCCATATAAAAGAACGGGTATGATGAGAGATTTGTAGAGCGTAATTTTTGTTCGTCGAGAGAGTTATCTGCTTTTAAATTGCCTACGGAGCCCAAAGTAGCACCTATTGGCAAGAGATATTCTTCGCTTTATCTCCAGGCTGACATTATTGGTGGTGTTTGTGCTGGATCCTAGGTAGACAAAGTACTTTACTACTTCAAAGTTATAACTGCCCTCAGTGACGAGTGTCCGAATACGCGAAGACTTTTTATGTGTTGCCAGGATGTACATTTTTTTGTCCTCATTCACCGCTATACCAACCTCTTTAGCTTCTTTTTCTAAGCTGGAAAATGCTGCGCTGACATCCCCGGGTTTCAGGCCAACGATATTCGTAATCACCGGCCCCAAAAAACTCCGAGTATCAAATTTCAAATGAATTCAATTGTCTTTCTAAACTTTGTCCGCCATATTGGATCTGTAGTTTTTAATTTGGAAAACGCTAGTCGGCATTAGAAAGTTTTTATTTGTATTAAAATTTTAAGACGTTCTCCGGTTTTTTATACCTAAACCAATTTTGGCGAGTGGGGCTTCCGTCGCAAGGATATGATGCGAGAAGCAAAGATCGGAAAAACGGAAGATGGTGGAATCATAGCAAAGGTAAGGGAAAGCGAGTCAAGCGCCTTTAAGTTTCAAAGAGATAAGCGAAAAACTTTAACAACGCACTTGCAGCCCTACATTCAACTTTACAGATAGACTGCGACAGACAAGCAAAAATAACGCACAACCAGCGAAATCCACAAAGACAAGCTGAATTTTATATTTAGAGCA
>JAPVRG010217089.1:4273-15512 GCA_029783565.1 Rhagoletis cerasi | reverse complement strand
GCTACTAGTATTCCTACTGGTATGGAACTGATGCAGGAGCGGACAATTGACATCTCCTATGACATCGCCATGTTAAAAATACCAGTCGCTAGCATGGAAAAAGTATGCAACGTGAACTAGTTGGGCTGAAACGCAAACTGGTAGCATTCTAGTTTACAACTGGTAGCTTTCCCTGCAGGGTACCTATAGATCTGTGCAAACATACAAACATTCATACACATATGTATGTATGTATGTGTGCGAACAACACAAACAACAAACACAAAATGCGAAAGTTTGTAATTATAGAATATGTGCGATGGCAATCTCTAATTTAGGAATGGACGCAGGATTTCGCTGACCGTCTCCGCTTCCCCTGCTGCTATAAACATACATACATATGTACATACACATACACACTTAAGACTACCACTGTAGATTCTCCACCCATGGAAACGAGATTTGTGGTTCATCTGGCATACGTCGATGCAAAGCTTGTAATTTCATTCACCTACAACAACTGCAACTGGCCAATATCGACAGCAATCAGCGTGCAAGCGCAACAGCAATGTCCATTGACAGTCTCAGTACTATTGCGGCGCAATTTTCCAACTGAAATTACCCAGTAGCACAGTAGCCCAGAGCACATTGTGGGCTTTATCCACTTTAGTATTTACATTTGTAGATACATAATTATGTACAGTGTACACATATGTACATACATACATACGTAAGCTTTTAGTATAAGTTGAACAGGAATGGCTGGATGGAAAGAATCCGATCTCTTCACTTGCTTATCGGTGAAAGAAAAGCATTTGCTCTTCCGAAAGAAAATAAAAAGCGAAAAACAATTAACTCAGTTAATTCAAGACGGAAAACCGCCTCTAATTGCATTTAGATTCGAGAGTTTACTGTCAAATGCAGCAAAGAACAGGTTGAATTTAGTGTTAGATTCATTGTTATATACCATTTTATAACGAATAACGTACAGCGTTGTTGAATAACGAATGTTTTTAAAAATACATAAAATTCTAGGTACATATATAAGTACATACATACGTTCCGGAAGAGCCACCAGACTAAACTGGTACATAGCATCACGTGTGGTGACTGAGGAGTCAATGAGGTTTTCCTAGCCTCTTTTGACGACTTTAAGTCACCGGACCCAAATGATGTGTATCTGAAAATGCAAAAGTGTGGGCGAAACAGGCTTGTAGGGGCTCTAGTCAGGGTCTTTAGAGTCCAACTCTTTGGAGAAAAGTCAGGGTAGTCTTCATTCCCAAACCAGAAAACGATGAGTATGCGCTGGCAAAAAGATTCACACCGATCAGCCTGACATCCTTCATGCTGAAAAGTCTGGAGCGCACTGGGAACATTGATGAAGGGTCCCCCTTAATGTGCATCAACATGCATACCAAAGCGGAAAGTCCTGTGAATCAGCTCTACATGACCTCGTAACAAAGATCGAGGTGGGGCTGGAAGCAGGTGAGTACAGAATGGGAGTCTTCGCTGATATTGAGGGGCGTTTGATAGCGCTACTTTTGACTCCATGTGCTCTGCGGCCAGAAGACATGGTGTGGACGAAACCATCAAAAGGTGGATTCACTTCATGTTATCTAGGAGATTGCTGACCGTGGTGGATGAAGATAGCCTTTGTACCATGACAGAGGTTGGGAGAGGATGGCCTCAGGGCGGGGTGCTCTCACCTCTCTTGTGGTGTTTGGTAGTGGACTCCCTACTATCGGAAATGCAAGACTTCGTTCACATCCAAGCTTACGCGGATGATGTTTGTGCACTGTGGAAGGTTTGTGTTAAGACACAGAAAACACTGAATAAGATTTATGAATGGTGCACTTTGCAGGGTATTGTTGCCAATCCCAGCAAGGCAACCCTAGTCTTGTTTACGCGGAAAAGAAAATTAGAAGGTCTCAACCTTCCAGTGCTTAGAGCCGTAAACTTCAGCTTTTCCGTGGATGTGAAATATCTAGGGGTAACTCTAGATACGAAGCTTACATGGAAAACTCACATCGAGCTGAAGGTAAATCGAGCGCTGAACGTTTTCGGACAGTGTCAAAGAACCTTTGGCAAGGCCTGGGGTCTGAGACCGGCTGTGGTATTTTGGATATATATAGCTCCAGTCAGGCCAATCGCCACGTATTCCGCTGTAGTATGGTGGCGCAGAACTATGGTCAAAACAACGGCTTCTATGTTAAACAGGCAACAAAGGAGCGTGTGTATAGGCCTTACGGGCGCCACGAGTACAACGTCAGGGCCGGCTCTTGATGCTTTGTTGAATTTGCCGCCTCTGGATTTAGCGTACCAAGAGGAGGCAATGAAAACGATGTGTCGGCTGCGCTCATTTGGTCTGTGGCACGACGATCGGAGCTCTGGGCACAGAGAGTTGTTCAGAAGGTTTTCAGAGCAATATCCTTTGTTTTTGGCACCAAATGACAAACTAATACCTAGAGTCTCCTTTGGTAGAAAGGACGTCGTTAGATTTCCTACAAGGGAACAATGGAGAGATCCAGACACTCTCTTGGGAAGCTCGGTGAAAACTTTCTATACCGACGGCTCAAAGACTTAAAACGGTATTGGAGATGGATGGCATCTGGACGGAAACTTCACATGCTTTACCGCTTTAGATACAATGAAAACGATATTTCAATCGGATGTATTTGCAATACTGGAAGTGGCAGAAAGTTAGTCCAGGAATGTAAGTTGGGGCTGAACTCCGTTACAAGATGGAATGAACTTGAACTTGTGTGGGTGCCAGGCCACTACGATGTTCAAGGTAACGAACTGGTTCATGAATTGGTGAACTGCGGTTCTCTGGAGCGCCCAATTGAACCGCAACCAATTTTAGGGCCAAGCATAGCCGGAACGATCGGGTTCATCAAGGATCTCATAAACAAAACTCATGAGAGTCATTGGTGCACTATTGACACCTGCAAAATAACCAAGTGTTTCGTGAAAAGGCCTGACTAAAGTTTCGCTCTTGGACCACAGGTATATTGAAATTCAACTTGATTAATATGCTATATACTCTGCGCTGATATGAAATTTAAGAAAATGGGACTGGCTATGTTTTAGAGCAGGGATGCTCTTCCAGTACCTCAATTGGCTCAGTTGGCTCACAACAACATCGCTGTGGCTTCGTGGAAAACAAACGGGACAAAAATCAATCGACATTCATTCACTGCTGCCTCGCGTTGGCTCGCATTTGCTTAGCTGTACATTTGTATCATTGATTTGATAATTTGGGGTTGAAATATTTTTTTGCAATTCCCAGAATAATGTAATTGTTATTAACGTTGTTGTCGTTGGGCTCAGTAAGTTCAATGACATTCAGTTGGTTTACAACAACACTGTGGCTCACTTTGGCTCACTTACAACAAACACAGAATTCGTGGAAGCACAACACAAAAATTGATCGACATTTATTCACTGCTGCCTCGCGTTGTTTACAATAACAACACTGGGGCTCACTTACAACAAACACAGAATTCGTGGAAGCACGACACGGAAAATCTTTACGGACAAAAATCGATCGACATTCGTTCACTGCTGTATCGCCTTGGCTTGCATTTGTTCAACTTCAATCGATGCAGAACGCCAGCAGAGTCGCGTCAACGTCAGTTGTAACGGTAAAGCATCAGCCGAGGCATACGCTGACTCCACGCACACCAATCATCCAGCTAATTAGCAAGATTTCCTTAGATCTAAGATCAAGCATAAGAAGAATAAAATAAAATATCGATTTGCAAACGGCCCCGCAATATAAATTTATTGTAACCGAACCCTGGGCACGGCGAGTATACGACAGCATTAGAGTAGGAGCGCCGGGACAGCAAAACCGCCTCGTTACAATACGCCCGATTGTTGCAGCTCCTCCTGGTATACAACCACTGCATATGATAAACTCTGCATGCATTACCGTTAAATTAAATCATATTGTAAAGTAGGGTTGCCAGACGTATCCCATTGAGGGGACATACCCAATTTTGACTTTTTGCTCCCTTGCTACAGAAGGCTGCGTAGGTCCCCCATTTTCACTTTGGATAAGCGAGCTAGAGAACATCATATAACATCAAAAAACAGGCTTCAAAAAACAGGCTTGAACAGGGGCTTATGGAAGAATGGGAGAAAATCGAATTCCGAATTTACGAAAAAATTAATGCCAAATCGGTCGCATTAAGTAATGAAGTCGAAATAAAGACAAACTAAATAGTAAGAACCGATAATTTCCCTTGCTTTTCTTAATTAAATGTCAGTGACGAACATTTTGGTCCACATGAATTAGTGCCTATTTTAATTTAGTAAATTTTTTTTATAAGCAATGAAGCGCTGAATAAAGACTTATTGGTACCTAAACGAAGCTAATGCACGTACCCATTTTACCCGTTTTTATCCGACTGCGAAAAAAGGAGGAATATTTTTTTTATGTATGTTGCCGGATAACTTTGGACCATCTTAACCGTTTTCGATAATTCTTTTTTTATCGGAAAGGTGGTCCCGTACTAATTTGATTTACTTTTGATCATTGAATCATGAAGAAATCAACGGTTTTACTAATTTTTTATAGGAAAATTGAAGTCGGTGTAATTTCGTCGGAATATTTTTTTATGTATGTTTCCGGATGACTTTGGACCAAAGCTGTTAAATTTCCATTACGATTATTAATCATTCATTTTTTAGCATTTTTTAATTTTAATGATTATTTTAATTTTCTTACATAACCCGGCAATTAATAATTAATTATAATTAAAAATTATCAAAAATAATCAAATAATTAGAAATAATCAAAATTAATCAAATAAACAAAATTAATCAAATAATTTTTTAATTATTTGATTATTTTTAATTGTTTTATTATTTTTAATTATTTGATTGTTTTTAATTATTTGATTATTTTTAATTGTTTAATTGTTTTTAATTATTTGATTATTTTCAATTATATGACTATTTTTTAATTATTTTTCCAATTAGATGAATCTTTGTTTGGCAGGAAAATGTTCTTAAGTTAGTGTTGAATAACTGAAACCAAATTCACTGTACGAATAAATACTAGTTAAGAAGTGGACTATGTGTGTATATTGACAACAGTGTGGAATTTTCCTAAGTTTTACACCAAATTTGGAACTATGATGTAGATATAGTATGCGGTTTTGTTGTAGTATGGACAATGTTTTTATAAAAAATTAACAAATAAAATAACAAAGCAACCAGTGCTGTTTTTTTTGAATTTTTTTCGTTTTTGTTATTATCCTTGTGCATTTATCTCATGTTACTGTATTGATTCTCGTCATATGTATGTTAACTGCGTTGCAGTGTATTATTCACAAGTTGAAATAAATCATAAAATTTAAAACAAAAACCAAAAATAACTGAAAATAATCAAATTATTATATTAATCTTAAAATTAAAAAAATCAAAATTAACTGAAAATAATTATATTAATCATTCAATTAAAAAAAAATCAAAAATAATTGAAAATAATCAAGTAATTATATTAATCATGCAATTAAAAAAGATCAAAAATAATTGAAAAAAAATAATCATGTAATTAAAATTAATTAATTAATTAATTTTTTTAAAATTAATTTATTATTAATCATTAAAAAGGTGCAAATAAGGGTATTTAATAGAGAACGACTGAACTTCGGCTCCGGCTTCGGCTTCGGCCATGTTCGGCCACAAAAGTTCGGTCCGGTTTCGGATCGGCTTCGGCAAAAAAAAACCGAACTTTGGCCGAACATTAATTATTGAATTATTACCACATGTACACATGCCATAACAAGTTTTTTATGTTATTTTTACAAGAATACTTATGTAAGTATGTTACTTTCTGAAATTTATGTGATTGAAACTAAAGAATGTAAATTTTTTGCTATATCAAAAATAATACTACATTTTTAAAAAGTCATTGCTTGTTTATTACTTGGGGCCTTGAAAATGTTCGGTTCGGCTTCGGTTCGGCCTTAAAAATCGAGGTTCGGTCGTTCTCTAGTATTTAATTATTAAACGGTTACCCAATTAAAACGTGTTTTAATTAATAATCATTATGATTATTAATCATTACTTAACAGGTCTGCTTTGGACCACGTAAACTGTGAATGGTGGTACCTCAAGGGTGATGCCATACTAATTTGGTTTAGTTCCAATAATTGGATAATGAAGAAATTAACGGTACTCCAAAATTTTTATATGAGACTTGAAGTCGGTTCTTTATTTGCTTAAAATTACTTGTTTCAATAAGTGAATAAATAAAATTTTTTTGAATACATTTAGATTTATTTGTCCCCCAAAAAATTTGCCTTTTTCTTTCTCAGTTGTCCCCCAAATCCCCCAATTTATTTCTATCTGTACCCCTCTCGAAGTTTTCCATCTGGCACCTCATTGTAAAGCAAAGTATAAATCGCTACTGAAAAATTTCCAGTTGTACAGACCCTTTAAAAAAATACTGCAAGACATCCGAAATTGTTAACTTTCACCAGAAATATGTTACATATTCGTATAACTACATACATATGTACTGCATGACACTTATATTGGTGTGCTCTTGACATCTGAACTGTTTTGCTCTTTTTTTTTGTCTAACAAAATACAATGCAATATCTGACAATAGCGGAAATATTGTTGGTAGCACATGCTAACAATAAAAAATATGTACACTGAAATTTACACATAACTGGGCACGTGTTGCCAGTACAACGACTGTCATATTTTCATTATATTTTTGAATAGCCACGTTGTGGGAGTAAAAGGGAAGCTGGTGTCTTCCAGTAAAACCAAAGGTATCATTGGTGCCTGCAGTTACAATACAAGACACCGATGCTATCGCTAAAATGGAGAATTGGTGAATGGGGATTGCGAAGATATCGCATCAAAAAAGAAGATGCCTGGCGACAATGGTAAAGGATGTGCATACGTAGGCATATGCATATAAGTACAAGCACTTTAATATCAGCAATAACTAAAATGTACATCTGTATGTATTTGTGGAAGCATATGTGATAGCACAATGTACCGCCTTGACAAAAATATTTCTCGCACAATTTAACATACTCACTGCATTAAGCCCTAACACACACACGTCCCCTCCCCCTCCATCTGACACACACACGGCAGTAAGATGCTGACATTTTGACTTCTAGCTTCTATTATTATAACGGTGGTAAATAGAAACTAAGCGGGTGGAAATAGCAGGCATATCTGCCGTCTGTGCGCGCTGTTCTCTTTTATTACTAAAGTGTCAGTGAATTGAGAGCTGCCACTTTGGTACACTTGAAGCGACGGGCAAGCACAAGAACCGCTTAAGTAAACATGAAGTGGGTGAAGGAGGGAAGGACGTGCTGTTTGAAGAAGAGGATTTTGTATTTTAGCGCTCGTGGAGCTGCTGCATTCTTCAGCTGTGCAAAAGCAATCAAGAAATGACAAAGCAGCTGATTTTAAAGATCCTCCAAAGCACGACAACAACACAAGCGCGCCCACAAGCAAGAGCAACAAGAAGAAGAACACAAAGCTTATCGCCATCGATGGGTGCGTTATCCCACAGCTAGAGAGTGCTGTGGGCGTTAAGACTGCAACCGGCTTGAGCTGTGGTGGGTCTTGTTCACGGCTCGCAAGTGAGAGTTGGCTGTCTGCCTTGCAGGCTTGCTGCTGCCCATTTCTTGGGAGGCTGCTGTAGCGTCGCGGCGTACGCGTTCATGTCGATGTCAAGTAGCATATGCCGTGCGCCTTTTTTGCGTTTATTGCCCTCTTCGCAATTGTGCGATTCTTTTCGCACACACATATCTACACACCCCGATATGTATATACACATACATATGTACATATGCACACAGATATACATACATACATATAAAGTGGCATAAAGTGTTTCGGCAGTTCGTTGTTTTATTTTTCCATGCTGCATCCTTTCAATTCATTTTCGCGCCAGCTCTTGCCTGCCATTTTTTGATGTGGCGGAACGTGATTTTATCTCGGCTCTTCAAGCTGCAATATTGCACTTGAATAACGAGTGTAAATGCAGCGTGTGGCAAGTACTCCAAGTCTTTCATATTCTTTGCCATGCTGCAATACGCGAGTACGTACTAGCATACTCACATGCATACATACACATGCAAGTACACACTTCTTTGTAATTGAACTTTTAACCCGTCATTGTGTTGCGACGTGATACGATGAAAGCTTTGCTGCAAATTATTTTCCCCAGTTTTTGCCTTTTTGATTCGGTGTTGCCTTTTAATGCAGTCTTTTGAAAATAATGCGGTTAATTGAAGTCTTGAGCTGCTGTAATCTAGTGGCTATTAATGCACTGTAGTTGTTATAACTTAATTGGTTTCAATGAAGTAGAGAATTAATATAAATATCTGGCAGTTATGTATTAGCGAGAGTCTGCGAAAAAATCATTTTCGTACTTTTTTAGTTCAATTTTAGAGGTTCTGGTATTAATTTATGTTTGGTAGGCATTAGATAATCATATAATATTTAGAAATGCGTGCCCTAAGCTAATTGGATAAGAAGCTTACGTATACAGGATGTCCCAGAAGTCGACGTCAAGCCGGTAACGGACAAAGTGGCGTCACTATATCTCGCTCACACTTCGTTAAATGACTCTCTCCGTCTCACCCAAACTAGAATTACCTTAAAAGTTACGGCTTTAAGGAAAGTCGTGGTTACATACAATCGTTTTAAGTAAGAAAAAAATTTTCAGAACTGAGTTTCTTTACAAAAATCAAAACTGTCCATAATTTAAGAAACAATCTAGCAAATGTCATACCATTTTGGAATACTTATTAAATGCGCCAACTGTCAAAGTTACTTGCCAAACTAGTGTAGTACATTTTTGGAAGTGACACTTCTTAGGCGGCGGTATCGCAAAAATGGAGAGTGAAATTTTTAAAACTGAAAATGTCACATTAGTAAGAACGTGTGTTTGTACGTGTGTTGAGCTAGCTGTCCTGTTGCTATCACTCGCACGATGGCGCAATCTTTTTTACAACGCTTCGTTAAAAAAAGCGTAGACATCAAATTCGTCAGCTAATTTTGGCTGGTTATTTGGTGAGCTTTGGATCAGTGCTTTTCAGCTTCTAAACTTTCCAACTCAGTGGCTTTACAACTGTTAAGTTCAGCACGATTTCTATACATTGAACTCCACTTATTAATTTCTATTAAACTGTCAATTATGCCTGGGACACACATGTGGTATAGAAATTATAATTTCAGTATTGTGTTTTGCCGCTGCTTAGCAACAACTACAATTAATTGTAGTATGGGGGTGACACACGTGTGGTATAGATCGTGGTATTGATATTATACTGCGATGTGTATCTCTAGCATTACTGTGAGTGGGATTGTGTATTGCAGTGAGGAAGAAAATTTCATGTGTTATGTTCATGTGTACACTAAGTATGTACATTCATACAAACATACATATGTGTGTATGTACCCTGCCGCGATCTAGTAAAACAAATTTTTAGTTCCATACTATTCGTTCCAAAGCTACAGAATATTTTTCAATCATTTTAATATATATTGCAAAATTTTATAAAGACAAGACTAAAAAGTAGAAAATAAATAAAGAAGAAGAAGAATATATTTATTAAGTAGAAAAAACGTTACAATATTTATGTTATCGCACAATTTACAGAATATGGTATAAACCTTAATTCTAAATCATTATATTTATATTTTTATCACAGGTTCTAGTTTTTAAATAAAGAATTTTTTCGAAGGAAAAAACTACTATGAAAAACCTCCGCTTTAGAAAATAAATAAAATAAAAAAACTTTTTAATATAAGTACCACGCTTTTGTATGTGGACTAAAAAGTAGAAAATAACATTTCTCAGTCCCATAGAATTTGTTTTGATAACTTTTGATTTTTAAATTTTAGCAAAAGTCCTTATAAACAATTTATGAAATTGAAAATGAAAAGCATGCGGCGCATATAATAGACTTGAATTGATATGAAAAGTAATATTTGTATCTGGGTATATGAATATCGATCGCTTAAAACCGATCTCAAATTTGTAATTGCGCTGTAGAAATTTTTGGTCTATGTTATGTAGTTTGACTATTGTCAATTAAATCTTATGTTATTATTTATATTATATGAATAGGCAATCATGTTTCCTTTGTACCCCTTTTACGGCTAAACTATACTTCAAAGGTATAAACAATTATACATCATTAGAAAAGTATTTTGATGCTGATGTGCAGACAATTTTTAAAATTCCAAATTAGTCTGAAATAAAGCAAAAAAATCAATTCAAAAGTCGCACCAATACCAATGCCACTCATGTACAATGGTTGGGGCGGAAATGCCTCCTAAATGTATGCTTTAATATTGATAGTGAAATGCGAAGCGGCTGTGTAAGAATAATTTAGGTTGAAATTAATGCAACGATGAAGGAAAGGTTGAATATGTAGATGAAGAAAGGAATAAAGGAAACGACAAAATTACGAATAAAGATTCGTAAAGATAAAGACAAAGAGGAAGGTAAATTCAAATATTTAATATAATGGCAAAGGAGGGTGTGAATACGTAGTTGAAGAAAATAATGAAGATAAAGATAAAGATGAAAAGATAAATACAAAGATAAACCTAAAGATCAAAATCAAGATAAAAAACGAGACAAAGGTAGAAATAGAGAAAGTGATAGACATAAAGACAAGGGGCAGAGAAAAGGTACTGAATACGTTGTGTTATGCTATTTCATGATGTATGTTATATTATATCATGTCATGTTATGTTATGTTATGTTAAGTTATGCTTTGTCATGTTATGTACGTTGGTTAACGCTCTTCGCCTGAACTCACCATATCTCACGTTAAATCACCTCACGTTATTTCAACTCACTTCTCCTTAACTTAACTGTCATCTCAACTCATCTCACCTCATCTCACCTCGGCTTCAAAACTTACTTCACCTGAGCTCGCCACACCTAAATTCAACACACCTTAACTCCCCAAACCTAAGTCTACCACTGCTTAACTCACAACACTCAAACTCACCTCACCTGAATGCACCACACCTCCTAAGCTCACCACACCTGAATTCACCACACTGAAACTCTCCACACCCAATTAATTTTGTTACGTAGAAGTATGCTGACCGTTGTGGTGGTTGAATTTCAAACACTGGGCAAACTCTAGTTATTATAAATAGACTGTTGTTAATTAAATCTTTTCTTTGTATAGCAAGTATACAAATGTATGTAAGTATACAAATATACAATTGTATACATACATATAAC
>JAPVRG010216876.1:0-10699 GCA_029783565.1 Rhagoletis cerasi | reverse complement strand
AAAAAAATAAAATAAATATGTATTGCGTATATTAGAAAATATGTACATGTTTATGTATATCGCACATTTCTTTCTTTCTGGAATTTGCTCTATTAAGTTTCACTTCCTCCGCGCGTAGGGACTACACGCACTTGAGTTTTTTTTTTTTCTCCTTCTTTGCACGCTTCATTTCGTTTGTTATTTCATCTAAAACTACTAAACGAGAGTAGTGTACAATTGACAAAATGAACTTAGCCGTTTTGTTTCTGTATTGTACCGAACTGTGAAAGTAATAAACAAAACGAAATGGTAACGTACAATTAGTTTATTTTCGTACACTGATTTATATGCGCAATAAAATTTAACTTGGAATCAAAAACCACTCCCTCGTCCTTAATCACTACGACCGATTCAAGAAAGGCGTTAGCTAAATGGTACGATGTGCAAAGAGGTTTAGGCAACCTAGAAAAGGTTGCTTTGCGAAATTTTTTGATGTTGAGGAATAGGCGATTCCACACACACCAGCTGTAAAGCTTATTAATTCCGACTGAAGAGTAGCCGAACCACTAAGACAACTAACCTCAGCGTAGGCTTCCAAGTCATCAGAAATATCGTTTATGAAGGGAATAAATAATGGTCCTAAGATACTACCCTGAGGAACTCCAGAGGATGCAATAAACGATTTCAATGAGACACCATCAATAACAGCATTAGAAATCCTGTTATCGAAATACGACTTAATACATTCCAAAAAGATAGACTGAAAGCCAAAATGATCCAATTTAACAACTAAGATCTTGTGGGAAATCTTATCAAAGGCTTTGGAGAAATCTGTAAATTACATCAATTTGTAGGCCACGTCGAAAAGTCGCAAAACACATCTTCCGTAAAAACTGAAAGATTGGTTAATGTGGATATGGCCGCCACGAACCCATGTAGATTAGGGCTGATCAACTGCTTCGCAATTACATCAAGCTTATCTTTAATAATGCATTCAAAAGTTTAGAGACAGAAGATAGCTTCTAAATTGGCCTATAATTCGCAATCCCGCTCTTATTCTTCTTCTTGATTGGCGGTGTAATCGCCTGAGCGATTTTAGCCGAGTCTATCAAAGCACGCCAGTCGTTTCTCTTGCCAACTGACGCCAATTTCAAATGCCAAGTGAAGCCAAGTCTTACAGTTAACAAAGCCATACGAGCGGCAAAATCAGCATATTATCAGCACCAATTTTGTAATGCGATCAACTCCAAACAAACATGGAACACCATTAGATATCGGGATTGGGAAATCCGTCGAAATTGCTTCCCAGACCACTGACGAAAATGTTATGAGTATTATAGTAACTGTTTAAATGTCAGTACCAGTCCTTTTAATTTTGTCTGTGTTGATGAATGTGACGTTGTGCAGGCTATGTTATCTATTAAGTCGAATGCAGTCGAATTTGATGGGACTACTCTCGCCGTGTTTCTAAAAATAATTTTACCTAAGATTCTGCCATATTTGACTTACTTAATCAACTCTATTTTGACTACCTGTGTTTTTTCAAACTACTGGAAATCTGCTAAGGTGATTCCTGTTAGAAAGACGAATAGTGAGTTCATGCCTATTGCTATTCTATCCTTCATATGAAAAGTCGTTGAGCGGTTCCTCAATCACCAAATCAATGCATATAATTACAACAGACTCCTGAAGGATCGTCAGTCAGGCAAATAGAAGCTGCAATACCGCACTTTTGGACGTATCGGAAGACATCAGGTCGGCAATCGACGAGAACAATTTGACTTTTTAACTCGTCCACTCTAAGGCTTTTGATACTTGCGAAAAATATAATGAAATAATGTGTGCTCTCGCTATGAAAGTTCATTTAATACCACATTCAAGTTAAGTGATGTAATGAAAAATATATAGTCGTTCAAATTAGACCAAAATATAGGAGCGCATGTACAAAAATTCCCACCCGGCTGAAAATTGGTACGATTGTTCAGAACTCCATCATACATGAATTCCAAAAAGTCCTCATCGATTCCATACCTTGAAAAAGTTACTCGGGGTCAAAGGTCACAAAACGGGGTTTCCGCGATTTTCAGCAAAACGGTAAGTTTTATCATACAATTAGTTCTGACAAAAATTATAGATCAGATAGTTATATATAAAAAATGTCTAAATACTTTTTTTCTAAGAGCCACCGTTTTCGAGATTTAACGATTCAAAAAGTTGGAAGAGTTGTAATCGTCATAATATGCATACGTTTCAACGCCACCTTTGAGGTAGTGTACTTAGCAAGGGTAGAAAATTATAAAAGCGGTGTAATTAAAAATAACTTGGAAATTTATTCGTCTGATTCATAATTCTCAAATACTTCTGCTTCCTCTTCTTCTTCTCCTTGTTCTTCTTCTTCACCCTGGGTGCAAGTAAGTTTCCCCAATAGTGATACATCGCATATCTCCTCGTTGGTATCAAACGAATCCTCAACTGTTGGTGATTCAACATTGGAGCTCGACCGGCCAATGACAATTTGTATATGCTAGAGAACAAAACAGTCCAACTTTTTCGCAACCACATTTAGCACTATATCCTTTTTACAGTCGCAAAAAATAGTGTTTATCAGTTTTTCCGGCGCAGGTGGTAGTAAAGTCTGAACTAGTTCTAATGTATTTTCGACCAACTTCCAACCCCAGTCTTTTTTGGGTCTAGCTGATAACCATGCCACACTTGAACTTGGTAATATACGCGTAAAAGATGTTGATGATCAGCCGCTGAGGTTGGAGGAAGACATGCTAATTGCACTTGTTCGAGTATTTTTAACGAAACATGCATATCGAAACTTATCTAAGCACGTATTTTTTTTAGGAGCTCCATACATAGAAAGAAGAAAGCGAATTCCGTTGGTGATAACTTCTTGTGTAGTTGAATTACTCGTTTTAAAAACTTCAGCACATTGAACTAAGTCTTGTTTTTCACATTTTAAAAACTGTTATTTTACCCCTCCTGCAAAATGCAGATGTCGTATCACAGCCAGTTATTGCGTGCAAAAATAGTACCTACATGATTTCGACACTTTGCGAAAGTAGATACACTTTTCAAGGAATATATTTCCGATTGATGTCGAGCTTTTCCAGATTTAAAAAAAATAGTTTTTCCGATTGAAGTTCGAGTAGTGAGCAATACGAGTAAGTCTACATCTTCACCTACAACAATTTGTTACATTGAATTGCTCTATTGTTGTTTCAATTATCATTACATCACACAATGGTCTGAATCGCCTTTTTGTTGGCATAAACTCGAAAAATGAAGGTAGAAGTTTGAAACCTGGTACATTTGTTTAGTATATCATGGATAAGTCATGGACCATTTTTTGGACAGAGTGGACCACGTCTTAAGATATCCCCCATACAACCCCGAAATCAGAATTCAGGTTTTGAATTGTTTTAAATGCAAAAACTTATAAAACAAGCTTATATTTTATTACAATAACATTAATTAATAAGATTAATTAAGATACAATAAGGAGATAACAAATTTCACAAACCAAATTTTTTTATTTGCTACTTATCATCTAGTCCTAATTCTATGTCAAAATAATGAACGTCTTACATCACCCATAGATTTGTCAAGGCAATCTTCATTTGTTTCTAAGAAAGATGGCGTTTGTAACATTATAATTACGTCATTAGGTAATTGTCTCTTTTTGTGATTATCGTGTTTGTTAACGCTAAGACTAGAAAGAAACGGATCTGAGGAATCTAAAGCCCTATGAAAAACATCAGTAAGGTTTTGTAATACTTATTGCGAGCCTCCGACGCGTTCTCGCCCAGACAGCCAACCGGCAGTATAGATTTCTCGATTATGTCAGATCCATGCACCAATATCTTATGGACAGTTGGTGACATGGGATACCAACTATACTTTGTGAAATAAAAACTTCAGATTTTATATCATGAATGGCGGAAACTTGTTTTGGCTTTGCGCCACATATAGGACATAATTGGCAAGAGTTTGTTTCTGTAAGAATGTAAGAATGTACCTTACCATCTATTAGCGTCAAGTGTAAATCATAAAAAAACGTTTATTCCGCTATTGACCATTTCACACTTATAGGGGACCAAATTTTGAATTTGCAAATCTAATTGCCTTTTTTCATTTAGAATAAGTTCTTTGCTTTCCTTAGCAAATTGGATTTTTAAAGGTCTACAAAACTTTATAGACTGTGGTGCTCTGTTTCTCCACAAAATTCTGCTGAAGTCATCAGTTAACTGCAAGGGAATTACCGTACTGACAAATAACGATTGGTCATAACTTTGAGGTTCTGTTTCACAAAAACGCTGCTTATATAGGCTTTGCCCGGTCGTGCCGTCAAAACCATAGCTGAGAGCGAGCGTTACGTTTCGTACGTCAGTAAAATGGTTAAGTTCGCTTTCATGCAAAGCCAAAATTTTTGATGCTGTATGGTTCGGTAAATTTTGTAAGCTTACTTCTGCAATGGTTTCGGTAACGCTTATTTCTTTGGGTCTGCACTTTGATTTAGCTTCTAAAATACTGCCGTAGCTTGGAAATATATCACAGTTCTGTTTTATGCTTAAATATCTAATGCTATTCTATTGTTTTTTAGTTTATGTTTTGTTTATGAAAGCAAAAGCTTCATCTGCTGTAAGAGGGATTGTAGTTTTTGAAGCTAACTTATCCTTTATCTATGATTTATCTGAATTATTTAACGTCTTATTTAAAATAAATGCAGTGTCTTTTTCTCTTGACTTTCTGTAGCAAATTTTCTTTTTAATCGTGATCCTCCTTCTTCATATGTCAATGATGGCCGTCCAAATTTTTGAGGGGTTCGCTGGATCGATTGAAATCGAAACACTCTTTGAAAGCCAAATGGAACTTTTGAATCGCTCTACATGTCTATTGCATTTCACTATATATTTTTTTTACATATCCGACAAAAATGGTCACTAACTTCTTGATTTCAGATACTGTGTTCTCCGTTAAAACGTCGCCATTGAACTTTTCTGACACCCAATCAATCAGCGCAGTGGTATTTCTATTATTGTCCAGCCAAACCGACAACAAGTTTTTTCGGCAAAACTGAACATGCTCTGCAATTATAAAATTATTAAGAATTTGCGCAAATATGCGCAAGAAATTTTAATAGCATATAAAAGAGCATAAATCAACATATAACTAAGCACCAAAAATTTGGCTCTTACGGTGACTCTACAAAATAACACTACTTTAAAATTCCACTTTACACTACAACACATAAAAGCTATTTAAAATCACCAAAAATTTGGCTCTTACGGTGACTCTACAAAATAACACTACTTTAAAATTCCACTTTACACTACAACACATAAAAGCTATTTAAAATCAACGGAGGCATTGAATTAATAAATATTTTCACAACACATAATCTTCATACCTTTCACTATATTTTCCATTATTTACTTTTATTTGTTAGACCGTTTTTGTAATTAAATTTTAATTAAAAAGCACAATAAATTTTCTATACACAAAAAGCAAATGAAACTTTTCACAAAAATATCTGATTTCGAAGAAGCGTAGATTACAACGGTGAACATAAGACAAATTTTTTGTGTATATTCAGCATATATGGAGGATTAACTAAAGGGACGTTTAATAAAATTTACAAATATTTCGAACAAAAATTTTTAGTTTATGCCATTTATACCAGTGCGCATCAGCATCATTTTTAGCTTGTTTTACTAATATATTTTCAGCAGTAGACTTTTCTTTCAACATTGAAATGAACCGAGATTTGTTGTGAGTATTTGCAAGATATTTCTGTTGACTGAGGAATTGTCATAGATTGATCAAATAAAATATTAGGATGAAGACGAAGAATAACAAAAAAGGCGAGGAAGCAGAAGTATTCGAGAATTATGATGAATAAAGATGAATAAAATTCCCAGTTTTTTTTGTTAATCACACCGCTTTTATCATTTTCAACCCTTGCTAAGTACACTATCTCAAAGGTGGTGTTGAAACGTGACGATTACAGCTATTCTAACTTTTGAATCGTTATTTCTCGGAAGCCGTGGCTCTTAGGGAAAAAAGTATTTAGACCTTTTTTATAGATAATTATCTGATCTACAATTTTTGTCTGAACTAATTTTATGATAAAACTTACCGTTTTGCTGAAAATCGCGAAAACACCGTTTTTGTGACCTTTGACCCCGAGTAACTTTTTTTTCCAGGTATTGGATCGATGAGGACTTTTTAGATTTCATTTATGATGGTGTTTTGAGGAATCCTACCAATTTTCAGCTGGGTGCGAATTTTTGTACCCTCGAATATCTAAATTGGCCGGACTAATAACTGTGCTCATATTAAGAGAAAAAAGGAGAGAATATACGAAAATTCGAAATGCATACTCAAATACATATTCATATTAAGAGATATTTTCCACATCTTCCGCCCCCGCCATAGAACTGCCAAATTCCCACAGCACCAGTAGTTGTATTGGTCGCTTTAAAACGCTGGTGTTAGGTAAGCGAACATCACATGAACGCACTCGCCCATCTCGGCCTGGATAAACTGTTTGAACTATAGCCATTTTGTTGTGGTGTATTGATCGTAGTTGACCTATGGACACCCCATGCCAACGCTTCAAGTCTCGATTTAACAGCGTTTGCCTCAGCTGCCAAGACCTGGAAAGAGAAATCGTTTTTACAGACTTTTCACCTTTTATTGGCGTATCGCGTTCTACTTTTATGCGCCTTATGATTCGTAAAACGAATGCAATTATTCGTATTAAACGCTTGTATTTGCTGAATTTTTGAATGGTAAGAATTGGTTCATTCTGTTTTCTATCGTCACTGTCAACCGAAATATTTGTTTTATGCTAATTATTGCAAGACACATTTTTGTGTTCGGCCAATCAGATGTCGCCTCAATTATCCATTGTGGCCCATGCTTCCACAAGTCCGAGTTCAATAACATTTCAGTTTTGACATTTCGAGTGAGTAAATCAGCGGGATTAGATTTACCATCGCAATGCTGCCAATTGTATATGTTGGACACACTGTTGATTTCTTTTACTCTCGGAGTTATGTACGACTTGTTGGTTTTGACGTTACCAAGTATCCAATTAAGAGCAATTGTTGAGTCGGTCTATAATGTAACGGATTCGATTTTCAGATCAATTGATTTCAAAATAAATTGTTGAAGGCGTGCCGCCACTAACGCTGCTGTTAGTTTCAATTTTGGCAAAGTTAGTTCATTTTGATGAATGCTGCTGAGTGGACTTACGCGTTTTTTGAGCAATTCAATTTTCAATTTTACCATCAAAACTGACGATTCGAACATACGCTACAGCCCCATAAGCCTTTGCCCTGGCATCTGCGAATATGTTTAGATGGGTTGTAGCAGTTTTTTCTTTGGCCCGACAACTAAGAATTGTCATATCGGTTAATAATGGAAATTCTTATTGCCAGTTTTGAAATTCGTTCGCAAACGTGTCGCTCAAAGTACTATCCCATGGCACATTTTCCATGCAAACGCTCTGGAGAAGTAACTTTATTCGCACGGTGAAAGGTCCTAGCATAACTATGGGGTCGTATACTCCCGCCATTGCCTTGCTTACATTTCGAATTTTTCAACTCCATACTTATTTGGTCGCTCGATGTGCAACTGTTAATGCAAAGTACCTATTGTATGATCGGTTGGTCGATATCATCATTAAAAAAATTTTGTTTAAGTTGTACATCGTTTGTACTCCATTTCCTCAAGTTAAAACTTCCTGCTACTACCACAAGATTTCTCGCTTCAGGATACGTTGGCACACTTAAAACGAGGTCATCTACATAAAATGATTGTTGTAGTTTTTCGCACACTGGTCCGTAGTGTTCGGCCATTGCTTCAAGATGCTTGTTAATTATCGCTGCAAGCAAATACGGACTTCATTACGACCATTCACAAATTTTATATCACTTTTATCCGCGGTTATGCCAATTGCCTCTAGGATCCAAAAGCTCGACAGATTAAAGTCTTCTTCCCACTCGTGTAGTGTGTTGAGTGCTCAATTCGTTCGTACGTTTTCGTTGGAGCCGCACTATGGGATGAATCACATTTTTTTTTGTTTAAAATCTAATATAACGAGAAGGAATAGAGATAGCGTAAAAAATTTTTTTTTGTTATAAAGCTCAAGTTATGTGGATTAAAGGAAAACTAAAGAGAATGCCAACATTCTTTACTGTAAGGGTTGAAATAAGGGTCGAAGTTGACCATTTTCAAAAAATCGACGATCTTTCGCTCTTCTTTTTGCTATATCTCAAAGGAAAATTATGATATCGATACAATTTTTTTTAATTGTAGTAAATTTAATGCAGATTAAGAAAAAAATTATTAGGATACCATCAACCCCTAAAATAGGGGCCGAAATAAGGGGTGAGTGGTTAAGAACCAGAAAATTCGCTAAAAATATTATAAAATGTTTTCGTAGGAGGTAAAAACGATTCGAATAACTATTTCTTCGCGAAAAAAGTTTGTTAGGATACCATCATCTAAATTAAATTTACCACAATTCAAAGAAAATTGTAAAATATCATAATTTTCCTTTGAGATATAGACAAAAAAAAGAGCGAAAGATCATAGATTTTTTGAAAATGGTCAACTTCGACCCTTATTTCAACCCTTACAGTAAAGAATGTTGGCATTCTCTTTAGTTTTCCTTTAATTGATATAACTCGAGCTTTATTACAAAAAAAAGTTGTTTACGGTATATTTATTCCTTCTCGTTATATTAGATTTTTAACAAAAAAAAATGTGATTCATCTTATAGTGAGCCGCCTTGAATAGTCCAACCAAAAAACGTCGTTACTGCCACTAAATTTTCATCAATAAGTTTACTTCCCATAGAGCTAAATTTCCAGTAATTATCTTGTCCCATTAGCATGCTTATGCCGCTTACGAAATTCTCGTCACCCACTATTTTTTTGGCTAAATCAAATTGTGTAAATTTGAAGTTATGTACGTTTTCGCTAGGAACCGGCAAGATATCCGTACAAATTGTTGGCACTACAAATGCGATTATTTCGATACAGTTGTTATTGTACTGGCTTCGTACGTTTACTCTGACCCTTTTCATTTTTGTCATTTGCTTATTTCTTGTTTCGCCGAATGTTACTATTCTCGAAATTTCTTCACCGGTTACCGACAATCCGAGCTCTTTAGAGATTTTTTCACTAATGCCACATTTTGGCTTCCGTTATCCATTATGATACGTGTTAAAAGCTTTTTATTACTATTTTCGCTGCATACATTTTTTTTTGCTTTTTGCAAATAAATATTACTATCGTTATCATGCGCTGCACTTAATGTCGCGTTTTGACTGACCGTCGAACTCGCAGTATGCTCCTTATGGCTGACCGTTGAAGCCGACGTTTGCTCTTTATTGCTTTGATTAGCCCTTTCGTTTTGCTCGCTACGTTCTTTACTTAGATTTCTGTCTTCACATATTTTATAAAACTTGGAGGTGGTATGGTTTTTACCTGCGCAACCGGTACCATCTCCCATTATTTCGTAAAAGAGATTTCCCCTGAGCAATTGTAAGATCACTATTGCAATTATTTGTGCCTTTGCAAAACAAGCATTGCCCTTTCGTACCGTTTTAACTTGTACGCAATCCCACTACAGTACCCCCAACTGTATTTTTTGGCGCGCTCGATTTCTCTTTGCACTCAGCTTCTGAAATTTTTGCCTTTTCTAAGGCCTCAACTTCAGTTTTAATAAAGGATGATGACCTTATGATGATTGCATACTGAGAAGGAGATAATTGGAGCGCTGAAAGAGTTCGGTGATTGCACCACTTTTATGTCTAGAAGTTTTTGTACATATTTTTCAACGATTTTGTCACTGTTGTCGTACTACTTTTGTAAGCCAAAATGGATCCAATTTTTAAAATTTCCATCAAACTGTTTCAGCTCTATTGATTTTAGTTTTGCGCCCATAAAATCTTCTTCGTCCGCGTTAAGGCCCCTGTCCTACTTGCCCTCGTTACCTGATCCATCGAGGACCGCCACTTTGCTACCTTCTTCAAGCAACATAAATTCCAGCTTGGCGGTGAGGGACACCGCCTTGTCGTCGTATTCCATTGTCGCCTCGAATTCACGTGTCATATCATCTTGCTTCATTAATGGCTTCAGGGCTTCATCGGCTTTGAGTAACCGTTCATGAGCATTCCGGAGACGTTGCAGGAATATATTAATTTCTTGTCGTCTCCGAGGTGTTTTTAGGAACTCATTGATGCTATTACAGTGAAAGCTCCCATAGACGGACGCTCTAATAAGCGGACATCTCCTATAAGCGGACACATTCTTGGGAACGAACAATTTTTGGTTTTGTTTCCATAGCAAATGGTCTCCCATATACGGACTTTCTTATAAACGGACGCGGACACACAAACATGTCGATTTACGAAAAAAAAATCTCCCATAAGTGGACGCGAAGCTCTAATTTGCGGACAATTTTGTCGTTTTTGATGCCAAACATTACTGCTTTTCTCTCTTTTTCCTGGTTTTGGTGTTTTCGATAGTTCGACGTGATTTTTTTCTTTTTCTATGAATTTACTCAATGGCAAAGTACACATAATGTCAATGAACTTCCGTAGGAAAAACCCTCTCCTCGAGAAAAAAAACATTGGCGTACCACACTTTAAAATCCGAATATGAAGAAAAATGTAATTGGGCGACTCTAGTAGTTGTTT
>JAPVRG010216785.1:0-10838 GCA_029783565.1 Rhagoletis cerasi | reverse complement strand
AAGGAGTGTGCATGAAAAATTTAAGGAGTGCAGAACATACAAGCGCATATAGTATGTATACGGATTTGACTTAAAGTAATGACTGCATCATTTGCGTGTACTGAAAAAATTTAGTATACTTTAAATGATTAGGTTAGATGAAATTATAAATTTGAGCGGTAGGCCCGGGAACGTACGGTTTCTACTGGGTCGGACCAAAGGGAGAGGTGTTAGCTGAGCGGGTTTAACTGAGTAAGTGAATAGGTGTTTAGTGTCGTGAAGGTAACCTTCATAAGCCGGATACATGTGTTTGGTATATCGAGAACGAGTCTGGATAAATATGAGTTCAACCGACTGCAGTATCCAGACTTTAACTAAGCCTAAGTTCTCCTTGTTGATATTTCCGGTTGAAGGATTTAACCTGTGCGTCTTAACATGGTCACATATGTAGATGGAGCGAACCGTAGATGTTTTTTTAGGAAACATTTTTTCATGGCAAAATTACACTGAGTTTTGCGATTGCCTAACTAGAGTCGACCACTATGCATTACTCTATCATATGGATACTTTTCCGACCAGTTATCGAACCTAATTGCCATCGAGTCGTAGTATAAAATAATTCGATTTTGAATTTGAAACCTATGGCAACCGGAAATAAATTCGAATAATCGCATCATTTCAAAAGGTTTGCGATACTTCATAAATGCTCGGTCAATGCTCGCATCAATACAAAGCATCAGTTTCTTTACTTTGTAAATTTGCAATTTAGTTACGCATCTTGGGTAACTTTATTCACTATCGCTTGGAAATAAAAGAGATTGATGCTTTGTATTGATGCGTTTTGGATAACAGAAGTTTGTCTTCTCTATAGACTAGCCCATTAGGGCTCTGTACGAGACATCAAATACTGCCATTATCAGGGGAAGGCCTATTTGCAATTAAAAAGTCCACTTTAACGTTTGCGCATTTTATCAAGCGACTTTCATTTAAAACGTCGAATGGTGCATTGACATGCAGATTTATTTTTCTCCATCGATGATATATGTACGTTATGGACGGGAAATATTGGTTAGTAGCCGGTTAGTGTAGTTATTAAATTACTTTTGGACGTTACGCTTAATAAAAACAAATTACCAACGCGAACAAAAAACAGGTGCACATAATATAAAAGAGCACATACATAGATAACATATGTACATACATTTTTTGTAGAAATAAGACTTAATCATACTATTCATCTAAGGCTGCAAATGTCAGCTGTTTTAGATCAGCTTAAAACAGATAAACGGAGTAGAGAGAGCTACAAATTTGCTAAATATTTCGCAAAAGAGTCCAACCGCAAAATACTGTTCGCAAAGTTTTAGAACCGAAATTTTCACCAGTCATACATCGAAACAAAAACAGCTGGAATGTAGACAGAGGATTAGAAAAAGTGTTGATCTTTAAATGACATGTAAAGAAAGCATTGATGCAGCCCCATAACGGCAAACAAAATGCATTGTAAAGATTACCAAATTATACTCAATGCTTTAACATTTTTCTTCCCCATTATTTTTTTCATAATTTAACAATAGTAAATACTATATCATTATTTGTACGCCTAGTACAGCCGTATACTTTCAAGTTACGTGCTCACCTCGATTCTATAGCTTTTAGTCACCACAAACAGTTGGTTGTTTTGTAAATCGCAGTCCCCAATCCATGTCGGCCCCTTCGGCTCATATTTATTTATCAAAAGCGCCGACTCATCTAAAACCTGTAAGCAAATATATTGGCTGAATACAGTATTCGACATCCGTCTACATACTTTACGTACCCAAAATACACAGCTTTCAAAAACTATCAAAATGCGTCCAGCCGCCAAACGAAAGCAGCGCTTAATTTTTCCATGTTTCAATATAAATTCTTTGGGTTGGCCAGTACTAAGATCTGTGAAAATAACTAGCTCATAATTGCTACCTGCAACCAGCGTGCATTCGTCTAACAGCTGTAAAAACTCGATTGGTTGATCCTTAAAGGCCGAAGTGATTAGAGGTCTAGGAGTAGTCAAATCAAATAGCATGCCATTTACACAGCCAACTATCGCTTGCTTGCCACACAGCGTAAGCGCAGTGATGGTGTATGGTAACTGCGGAAACACTTTGTGACCATCATTATCGAATTTATGTAACTAGAAATTAAATGAAAGTATTATTTATTTGTACTTTAAGTCAGGGGAATATGTTTTGGTATTATTATCTACCTGATTCTGTGAATCCACTGCCAATAGTGTCGCCTCATCAAACTCATATTGCACTGCAAACAATTTGCCACTCTTTAACCAAGCATCGGGCGCCATGTGGAATTCTATCGCGTCACCATACCCATCACGCTCCCCCAAACGAGATACAGTTGCGCGATGTGACCAACCGAGAAGCATGCCACCGCTATCATCCACCCGTAATGCAAATAAATTTAAAAGCTTACGCTCATGAGAACCGCAAGCCACCATATATTTGTACTTGGCATTTTCCAGCGGATGGACATCAACACACGTGATCTGTTCGTTAACATTTGTCGTGAGCACTCTTGTACGCATTTCAATGTCGAAGATAATCAGTCCACTATTTGTGCCCAAAACGAGCTGTTTACGTCCATTGATGGACAACAACTTAGCACATTTTATAACATTTCCATGATCGTAAGCAGTCAAGTCATCTTGATGAAGCAGATATTCCACATGTCCCGTTTGCAGTATTGAACTGCTGGTAAAACGAACTATGCAAGTGTGGCAAACTAAAAGTTGCTCATTCCTGGACAGCTCTATGGCTTCGATGAAATTGGTGAATGGTTCAAGACCACGTTGTTGCGAATAATCTGTGGCATCGAAAATGCGTACTTCCCCTTCTGTATTGCCGACTATATAGAATCGACGAAAGATGAGGCGCACAATAGTTATAGCTCGTATTCCGGTTTTCAAAGACGGTATCGGTGTAGAAAAGAATGTTTTACTTTCGCTCTTCCACTGAATGTTGCTGATTTCACCATTCCCATGCGCCATATATAAATGGGGTTGTTTATCATTTCCTTCATAAGAAAGCTCAAATGCGGTAATAGGTTCGAAAAGGTGGGCACGTGCAGTGACGTTGCAGCATTCAATTTCTTTCGTTTGTGGACGTGCAAATGAATCAGACTGTAGGAAGAAAAAGTAAGGAACGTGAAATTCAGATAAATTGATGACTGGGAATATTTTATGCACGCACCCTTCGCCGGTCCGTACTGCAATCACCTGGTATACACCAAAATTTCATATCGCCATTACTGTACAAGGCTAGTACAATATCGTAGTTATTGTCAGTGAAAAAGAGAGCATCAACCACGGTTGTTTTAACTAATACCGGATCCTTTAATTTGACTGAAAAAGAGTTCCAATTCAGCGATGTGTTGACCAGCAGTATAGTCTTACTTTCCTCTAATACAATCAAAGAGCGTTCATGATCAAGCAGTATAACTTTCTTCGGAGTGCTGGGCAAGGAAATAATATTGTGGCGTTGGTGGAAGAAACCGCTGCACATAGCGATCAAAAACAAAAAATTAAATATTTTTAAACACCATGATAAATTGCAGTTTTTGCCAATAACCACTTACCGCTGTTCAAACCACGTGTAAGCTGGAAAAGCAGCCGCTTGTATGCGCGCTTCATCGCCCACCAAACCACACTCCATAAGCGCGCATTGTAAGAGTGTAGCATTCTGCGACTCTTGCAATGTCTTCTCGATGTTGGGTAAAAATTCACGTATGGCACGAAATATTTTACGACGCTCCGAATTAGGCGCTGTGAACGAGAGCAGAAAGGTTTCGGTGGGTTAGTGATTTTTTAACTATGTATTTACATAATAGATATGTTATATATTATCTTCGAAAACAATTTTGTATACCAATGTATTGCCGAAACGTTTCCAAATCGGCGATTGTGCTTAGCAAGTCGACGTTACGCATTTTTTGCTCTAGGAAACCATAATCCAAGTAGATTTGCTGAAAGTAGTGTGTCAATCCAGACTTTTTGAGATGATAACCGATGCAGAGAAAAAAGTAGAAATCATGAACGTCACGTTGGAAAGGCAGCACATCGTTGCGTGCATCTAAATCCTCAGCGAAACTGCAGAGAAAAAAATTGTGTTGAATGAAGGTAAATTAAATTTAAAATTAAAATATTTAGCATACTGATAGTATTCCAGCAGTTTCTTATGCATATCCACTATTTCTTCGTCTGTTACTACATATCTTTCTTTCATTTTACCATAAATAAATGGTAGTTTAAAGACGTCGTCACCCGTTTCTGAAGTGGATTTTTCTAGAAAACCGTGACGATGCAACTTTATCAAATCTTTTTCACAGCTACGCCCAGGCCACAACGCCGCAATTACCTGAAATGAGCGTAAACACAGTTTGAGTTTACCTATTATGGTTTTATAAATATATACATACATATATACATACGGTGACTCCCAGAAGTATTTTGCATTGATTTGTTTTACGATATTTAAAATGTTTTTCATGGTAAATTTTTTTCGTAATTTTTTTTTTAAATACAGCTCCATTATACAACTAAACCCATATAAATCAAAACTTTAAACTTTGGAGAAAAATAAGGAAAATTCAGCAAAATTTTCATCAAAATTTCAAACTAATTAATCAGATTTTCAATAAAAAAATTCGAGTATGCAGTTTTAAATTAAAGCCAATTGAATTGTAGGAAAGTGCAAATTTTAAGTCGCTAAAAAATCCCGTTGATTTTTAATAATTTTTTTTGCTGACGATGTTGAGCATTTTCTCCCATGTAACGATTTTTTTTATCAAAAATCAACGGGATATTTTAGCGACATGAAAATTGCACTTTATTATACTAAAATTCTATGGACTTTAAAACTGCATACTCGAATTTTTTGTTGAACATCTGATTAAAAAGTTTAAAATTTTGATGAAAATTTTCTGAATTTTCTTTATTTTTCTCCAAAGTTTGAAGTTTTGATTTACATGGTTTTAGTTGTAGAAATTGCTATATTTTTATAAGAAAATTAACGAAAAAAATTTACCATCAAAAACATTTTAAATATCGCAAAACAAATCAATAAGCGTACTCACGACACCCCGAGTAAGAGAGTAAGAGAGTAAAAGAGTAAAGTGTAAAAAAAATTACTTTCCAACATCAAAATACCTTGATTAAAGTTTACTTTTGCACTCAACCTTAACCTATGACGTGTCGTGTCGTGAGTACCCTTAATGCAAAATACTGCTGTGAGTCTCTGTATGTATGCAGGTTACAATAGAGAATAATTCTTACCCTTTTCGGCACAAAAATGGCATGCGGGAAGCAACGAAATACCTCAGAAAATGCCTTCCTTAAATCCGGCTCTAAGCTCTCGAGACTCTTTTCAATTGCAGCATTAAATTTCTCATCAACAAGGCTGCATGAAATAAAAAATGTTAAGAAAAAGCATGTATGTATTTGCAAAATTATAGAATCATTAATTCATTAATTGCATTATCGAGCTTTGTTATTATTTATGCTCCTTCTACTCACTCCGATTCGCGCAACTTATCGATCCAACTCTGCCAATTGTTCAAGTTTTGGCGCAAACTCTGCGCAATTAAACTTAGCAAATATGGATGCCCATTGCTATGGGCATATATCAAATCTACATGCTTTTCTTTGAAATTTTGATGTTCTAAATACTTTTCAAAAAGCAGATAGAGTTCTTCGCGTGTAAGACCACGATTCACATTTAATGTCGTGCTTCGCTTTTTTGCAAACGAATCACTAACTTTTTTACTACGCGTGATAACGAGTAATTTACATGGCAAGTCGAAAGCTTTTAGCGCATGCGTGTTCTGTACATTCACCAAAATGACAAGACACTTCTTATCCAAATGTTTTTTCAGCTCTACACTCACTTCGGCTATAGAATTTTTATAAACTTGAGTATTATTGTCAGTTCGATCCAACGAACCATAACTAGCCGGTGAAGGTGAACGCGCCGATTGAGTTAGTAATAATTTTAAATAACGCAACATGCGTAGATCTTCCAGCGAGCTTGTACATTGACTCATATCGACCCAGTGGATTTGGAAATTCATAGCTTTTGCGACATCAAAATCGGTGCAAGCATCGATTGCCAGCCACTTCTTGCCACAACCGAAGTCACTAACCAGCACCACACGGCCGGCAAGTGGCATGGCTAGCAGTGCATTGCGTAATATTCGGAACTAAAAAAAAGTTATATGAAATATTATTCTGCGAAGTGTTTTTTTTCTTAATTCAAAATTCTCTTACCGGCATTGAGCGATGTACATTGTAGTCATCGAATTTCAGATGGGCTTTTGAGTGCAGAGAATGTACTAAATCTACATAACGACTATAGTCGACTTTGTTCACATTATCAAAATGTTTCACGAGCCAAGAATAGTCGAGGAGCACAGCACCCATAAATATACTTATTTGTGAGGGATCCTTATGTCGCAATACGGCGAATAGGCGCAAAACCTGTTCCTCGCGACGTGCATCTAGAAATTCATGTTGCGAACTTTGCTCATCTTTATAAACGCCCTGCAGTGAAGGAGAGTTTAATTTTTTGTTTTTTTTTTTAAATCAATCGTTCTTGGACGCTTACCGCCTCTATATATCTTTTTTCATATTCATTAAATATGTCATGGAGATACATCGATACATCCCTTAAATCGAAATCCTTTATAAAATATCCTTTAACAACGTCTAGAGCATGATGGCTGCTCAGTGACTCTACTTCGCTCGAATTGGTGCTAAGAGAGGTCATAGTGGCTGAAGTAAAAAATTAATAAATATTTTAAGTAAAATAATTAACAAGTTAAATAAATAAATAAATAAATAATTAACAAGTTATTTTCAAGCAAAAAAAAACAACCGACTTCAATTCTCATATAAAAAATAGGATTACCGCGCTAATTTCTTCGTGATCCAATGATCGGAGATATATAAACCAAAACCAAACATACATATGTACTTTGTATACAGCATAATTTGTATTATTTTTGGTAAAATATTTTATCATTGTTGTTATTGAATATTAAAATTAAAATTTTAGAAATATAAAAATAAGTCTTTCAAAAGATAAACTTATAGGCCCGTAGTTATAGTCATAATAAAGTCGACTCTAAAGTTAAAAGCAGCTTTTCATGACAGAAATCCCATTGAAAATTATTTCAAAAAGCTGCTTTTAACTTTAGAGTCGACTTTATTTTGACTATAACTACGGGCCATAAATTTTTTTCTTTGTTTGTTGTTTCCGACAGGGTTGGTATGTGTTGGTGTTGATGGAATTTCGTTCCAAAATATTTTTTTCTTTAATAGTTTAGATATCAATAAATTACATAGGGACCATACTTAAGGCGCTTACACAATATGTTAGCGTTTGGCCGAGCTTCTCCCCCAATTTGTGGCGTGCGCTTTGATGTTGTCACATAAAGGGGAGGGACCTACACTTTTACGCCGACTCCGAACGGCGATTGTATTTTTATGAGAAGCTTTTTCATGGCAGAAATACCCTTGGAGGTTTGCCATTGCCTGCTGAGGGGTGACCGCTGTTAAGAAAAAACCTTTTTCTACATTTTTTTTCCGATTTTGCTTTTACCAGGGCTTGAACCCAGGCCTGCGGAGTGGAAGCGGGCACTGCTTACCACTACACCACAGCGGTAAGTTAAGGTATTAACTTTCCGATAAAAAAGAATTATCAAAAACGGTTCACGTGGTCCAAAGTTATCTTGTAACATACATAAAAAAATGTTCCGACGAATTGATAACATTCTACTTTTTGGAAGTCGGTTAAAAATGAAAACTTTAAAGTGTACTAAAGCAAGTGCAAAATAATGTTAGAATGTGTAAAAACTCGAATCGTTCAAAAGGATTACATAAATACATACATTGTATGTACATACATATGCAGATAAATTATGTACCTATATAGCATTTAAAAATGCCAAACCATTTTTAAATAAATTTTCACAAAATAAAACGAAAATACCAATTAAGCTAAAATAAAAAATGCCTACAAGTTTGCCTGTCCACTCTTTGCAGTGTGAGCGAAGTGTTGTTGTTGTTCTCCAATGGCACTGAATTTGGGTGCTGCAGCGGCTCATTATCCGCGACTCTTGAGTTGCAACTACCATCAGATTCTATATTTTCTATCATCTCAATAAATTTGGGTCCACACGATATTTCCATAAAAATCTATAAAAATTAGTATTGTGTGAATTAGTGATTTGCATAGTAAATTTGTGTAAATGCGTATGCCAAGGGATGACGAATGCATGTATGTATATCGTTACCTTAATATAGAAAGGCCCTAACTCATTTTCATTTGGAATTCAGATTCATCCGAAAGCGGTCAGATAACACAAAATCCAACTTATACTATATACACAAGACATAGACCTACTGGTCGCAGTGCATTAACCTTACAATCTATCTATCTATCTATCTATCTATCTATCTATCTATCTATCTATCTATCTATCTATCTATCTATCTAACTTATACTATAGGAAAAATAAATACTACACCACTAGATTAAATATTGTGTTTAAAAAAAATCAGCGTTTCGACGAAATTTGGAACTGGAGAACTTTACTTTTAATTAATCTTTCAAACTGTATTTGAGTTAGGGCCTTTCTATATTAAGGTAACGATATGTATCTATTATGTATGCGTTTGTATTAGTTCTTGAAGTAGACTTTTCATTTCATCTTCATTGAATGTAATTTAAAATTACTAATTTTTATCGTAACTAATGTTGGTAGCCCTCCAGTAGGTAGGTAAAACTTTAACAATTCATAATGATAAAATAGCAGCGTTATATTAATTGCATTGACAGCAGAAAGGAGGATCACTGGCGAACATTTTTCATCCATTTAAAGATCAGCCAACACTATCAACAAATAGGACGCTATAATACGCGGCGTTTGACATACAGCTACTGGCTACCTTACACCGTTTTTAATAGAAGCCAAGGTCAACTACGATATTTTTTTGTAAGATAATTTATACGTTCGAATGTGTGTATAAAAAAGTAAAATGTTTTACATATATACAGGGTCATTACTGATTAATTTGCTTATATGACATAATGTCCAAAGGCCTGTTTTTTTCTGCAAATTATTTTGAAAACAAGTATGTCTTTTTAGCTACTCAAAAAGGTATAATACTTAAATTAAAGAAGTAGCCCGTAGGCGGTTTGCGGGCCCACTAAAATTTCTTAAGGAAAAAATTTAAAAAATACATGACAAACAAACAACTTAACAATTAAAACTCGTAAACATTCGTACTCGACATTGCCGCGCTGTTCCTGCTCATTCTTTTCCTTAAATTACTTTTTTCTGTTTTTTTTATTAAGTTTTGGACAGTCCACAATCAAGTTTTACATTCCCTGTAAGTTTTACATTGCTTACCGTGCAAAAAATCCGAAGGGCATATTGTTGGTTAATCCTTAAATATGAACTGGTATAAAGTTTGAATGTCTATGATTTCTGGTTTCACCACGTGAAAGAGCGTCTCAAAAACTATCGAAACCATGTCATGTCATGTTTTGAGTCATAAGCCACCTTTTCATAGCCCGGGTCACATATACTTTTCAAATGTTCCAGAACCACTTTTAGCAACATTTATGTTGCGCGCAGGTAGTCGCAACGAAGAGACGGTGAAAACTAATTGGTTCCATAATTATGGCAAGAAGTTTAGCTGTTTACCCACACAACATTCTAAAATGTCACTTAAAACAAACAATTATTAAAAATATTTCAAATAAGGTTTATAAACCAAAATGTCAGTGTTGCCTCTAAGCAACATCGGCCCTCAGAAGGTTAATGTACATACATACCTACATATATGTATTCTAAAATCATATTTCCTTCAATACAAACATCAGCTTAACTGAAATTATCTGCTTAGAATAAAGAACTACACAATTTCTTTAATTCCTCAAATAATACCAACAAACATCCGCAATTAACTCGACTAATATACACTGACTCAAAGTAAATAAAGGAATACGTGCAATAACAACCTTTAAATTGTTAAAACCTATTGCTTTATTGGCCGAGTCAACTAAAATGGCAAAGACAAAAGGAAACACAGCTGCTAAATTTCCTTGTGTTGTGTGCAACAACGACTGCTCAGAGGATGCTGTTTGTTGCGACAATTGGGTGCATAATAAGTGCTCTAAGTTGTCAACTAAACAACTTAAACACATATCTAAGCCAGGCAATGAATTTATTTGCAGCAAATGTGATCCCAAGTTTTTGTCAAACCGGCAAATTGCTCCAATTTCAAGCTCCTAACCTCAAATTCTGGTGGCGATCTGATGCTGAAAGAGATCTTAAAGGAGATCAAGGAATTGAAAACTTCTGTTGACTATATAAGTAATCAATACGACGAGATCAAACAGATCTTAAATCAATATGATAAAAAGTACTCATATCTTGAAAAGGAGAACTCTCTGCTTAAAGCGAAAGTTGATCATCTGGAATATGAGATGACTATTAACGAGAAAGATAGGTTGCGGAATGATTTGATTGTGTCAGCTGAAAATCAGTTACTTGATACTGATCCTACCGAAGCAATAGTGTTGATGGCATCGGAGATTAGTGTGAACCTTGCAAAACAGGATATTTCTGCAATAACGAAATTGAAGAGCTACACTGTCAACGGTAAAGATGGGACAAGCTATGAAAAGTCGATTTTAAGAGTTACTCTAGTCAACTCCAATATGAGAGAACAGCTTCTCAGAAACAAAAAAAATTTAAAGCAGTCAAAAAAATTTCAGCAAGTCTCAATTCGTGAAGCCCTACCT
>JAPVRG010216739.1:0-10089 GCA_029783565.1 Rhagoletis cerasi | reverse complement strand
AATAATAATAATAATAATAATAATAATAATAATAATAATAATAATAATAATAATAATAATAATAATAATAATATATTGGCGCTTACACATATGTTAGTGTGTGGCCGATCTTCTCCTCCGATTTGTGGCGTGCGCCTTGATGTTGTTACACAAAGGGGAGGGACCTATAGTTTTACGCCGACTCCGAACGGCGATTGTATTTTTATGAGAAGCTTTTTCATGGCAGAAGTACCCTCGGAGGTTTGCCATTGCCTGCCGAGGGGCGACCGCTGTTGAGAAAAAACCTTTTTTCTACATTTTTTGCGATGTTGCTTTGACCAGGGCTTAAACCCATGTCTGCGGAGTGAAAGCGCGCACTGCTTACCACTACACCACAGCAGCCACAATAGCCACAATAGCTAAGAATATTTTCAGTTGAGGGAAAAATGGCAACTGAATTTTCGCAATCGCCCGTTCCAACAATTTCCGGAATACATAGCTGTTGACCCCTCCGCTGATATGGCTCGTACGTGTTCCCTCGTGGCCTCCTCCATCCTTCTTACTGGTTAAAAATTCGCTTGTGAACTGTTCCACAGTCGCTCCAATTTCGAAACGGCTTTACGATGGTACTTCTTCGGAAGAAGAGGGAGAAATCGGGGATCCAAAAAAACTGAAGCCAACAGAGCCTTATTCTCTCGTCTCACGTTGGCTTCCACGACTTCCTCAGCTAAGGCAGTTCCGACATCTTGTGTGAGTAGTTTGTACTCGATCCAGATGGCGAAAAAACATTCCAATGTCAGCTGTTCATCCTGCAGTCTTTTGGCGGCAGTCCTAGCAGGCATCAACGATTTCAGATACTCATCGATGCACTGCCACTCTTTATAGATCAATGCGAGATGCTTATGAGACGCTGAAAAGTAGAGTAGATGTTAATAACTTTAAAATTTCCTTTACAAATAATAACAATTCTTCACGGAAACGTTCCCAAACGTTTTGTTCTAATTTTTTTCTTTTTGGGAACGTTCTCGAGAGTTTTGTTCTCTTTTTGTTCTCGGTCCCTGATTAAAAGTTAATTTTGGCAGTTGATTGACTACAAATAAAAAAAAAAAAACAAATATTCAAATCCAAATCTGAGTGTCTAATTTTTTTTTGTTTTCTCCATTAATAAACCGTATGGAAGGTGGGCACCTGGAACGGCTTCCTGTAAAAACCTGAAAATCGTGAAACATCTGGATCGCTACTATAATTTTGTAAAAAGTACTTATTTCTTGCAGACTTACTCAGTTTGTGTCTGCGCATCAACAGATGATATTGTCACTTCTGAACTTCCGTGAGCTTCAGGCATTTCAGGCACAGGAGCCTCCCAGGGCATGGGAACTGCACCTGGGTATAAACGCATGCGTTTAAAAATATTTGACTGCAATGGGCAAAAAACAAAATCACTCGCGAATGCAATTAAAATTCGTTGAAGATAATATTGAAGTAATTCTAAAAATTAGTATACGTACATATGTATGTATTTATGCTGATGCGTTTCAATTAATGCTAATTTGTAACAAACATAGCATTCGCACCTCAAAGGGTTAATTCGTTTCTTTACAGTTTTTTGACATTATAACTAGCTACAAGAGAGTTCGAGCTAGTTGTCACTTCTACCTTGTTTAATATGCCTTGGGTTGACTTAGATATTTAAAATTGCTCAGTTCTTATGCCCATTAATCTCTGCGGGTGATAAGGCATGATGGGAGATAACTAATTATCGAATTACCCTGTTTTACGGCGAGCAGACAAACATTGATCATTTCCGGTTTTAAATATTTTTAATATTGGGATGTCAAATGCAAGCTTTTGGCTCTTCCTGATTGGCTGAAACAGAAAGCTTTATACAGCTCTGCGCTAAACTGGTTTTCGAACGTGTAACACATATGTTAGTGTTTGGCCAAGAATCTGCTCCGATTTTTGGCGTGCGCCTTGATGTTGTCACACAAAGGGGAGGGACCTACAGTTTTACGCCGACTCCGAACGGCGATTGTATTTTATGAAAAGCTTTTTCATGGCAGAAATACTCTCGGAGGTTTGCCATTGCCTGCCGAGGGTCGACCACTGTTAAGAAAAAACTTTTTTTCTACATGTTTTTGCGATGTTGCTTTGACCGGGGCTTGAAACCAGGCCTTTCGGAGTGGAAGCGCGTACGGCTTACCAAAAATGATTTAACTGGTAAAATTTCATGGGATTTAACTTGTTTAAGAACAAGTTTTGTTCATTTAACTGGAGTAATGATAAAAAGTAAAATCATAATAATAAGTATTTTAAGCAAGATGATATTCTCGTTTCCAAAGGCCTCTTTTTTGAGTGGTTTTCTTTGTATTCAATTAGACTTTCGAAGTTTTACGCTGTCTGCCGCTGTCTTGTTACTTATCTTATTAAAATGTTTGATTACTCTAAATTACAAGCAAACACAATTTTTTTGCTCCTTTTTTACCTTTTTTTGTCAGGCACAAAAATATGTCTCAAAATTTAAAAATTATAGAATCAAAAACATATTTATAACTACCTCTATCCAACCACTTTATTGCTCTGTTGATACATATCAGAGAACCCGTTAATATTGGAAGACTTGATAGCCAGAATTAAAAGATTATGGTAAATTAGGTAGTGCAGTGTATTTGAACAGTTAGGAGTAATTTTTATAAGATATTGCGCCCATGCCCCGACGGAAGGGTAGGACGACGCGTCCAAGGTCCAAGGATCTCTTCTATGAGCACTTGGAGCGTACATATGAGCGCTGCCCCCGCCATGATGTCAAAATCGAGCTTGGCGATTTCAATGCCAAGGTGGGCGAGGAAGGGATCTTTGACGCCCCTGTCGGAATATTCAGCCTCCACGACGAAACGTCCGATAACGGACTGAGGCTGATCGACTTCGCCGGGGCCCGAAACATGGTATTGTTTAGTACTAGGTTCCAGCATAAAAAATCCATCAAGCTACAGATCTGTATCCAGATTGAAAAACGAGAAACCAAATCGACCATGTTGTGATAGACGGAAGGCATGTTTCCAGTGTTTTAGACGTACGTACCCTCCGAGGGCCAAACAACGCCTCGGACGACTATCTTGTTGCAGCCAAGTTATGCACCCGCCTCTGTGCGGCAAAAAATGTGCGTCCAACAATGCAAGGAAAGCTGAGCGTCGAAAAGCTGCAATCACAACAGACGGCCGATTTATTCGCTACTCGACTCTCACGCCTGCTCTTTGAGAGCATTCTTCAACAAGCCGACATACGCGAGCAGTGGAACCAAATTTCTCGCTCATTAAGTACCGCCGCCGAAGAAGTAGTCGGATTTTGGCGAGCCCGAAAGAATAGCTGGTGCAATGAGGAATGTCAAGAAGCTTCAGAGAAAAAATTTGCCGCCTACAGGGTCACGCTGTGATCGGGCGCAACGCGAGCCATGTGGGACCGCTATAGGGTACTGAAACTAGTGGAGAAGATGAACTCGAGCCCCCAGTCGACGACGATAGAGTCAACAAAGCCGCTGTAGTTGACGACCTGCCATCTGAGCTATTCAAGTACGGCGGCGAGGAGCTGATAAGGGGCATTGTTGATCGCATCCATGTTTTCACTCGTTTAAGTGTGCTAAAGGATCTTTCAATTGAGCAGGTCTTACACGGCAACGAGAGAAATATTGAAAGAGCTTGCGCAATAGCTGGGTACAGCAGTCTAGCTTCTAAGATCAACTCCTCTATTTTAATTGCTATTAAACCTTCTGTCGCCATATTTCTTTGCTTCCAGTTATTACCAGAGTTCGCTTTGAAGTTCTAAGTTTGGAATATTGTAATAGGCTGCTATTATAGCAGTTTGTTCTTTTATTCGTTTCACTGAAGCTTCTATAAAAATAAATGTATATAGAACGGTAAGCGAATAAGCAACATACTTTTCTTCACTATATCTTTGCTGTAATGATAAAGACAGCTAATAAGAGCTCGCATCCAATATTCCGCTTCGGTTTTGGATGCAGGTTTGGCTCTGTGTTGTTGTCTTTGTACACTTCTAGGTGGCGTTAGCTCAACATCCATCTTTTCAGAAATTTCGTAAGCCTCTGTCAACAGCTTTATAATTCCTTCTTCCGCCATAATTTTTGTGTCCGTTTATTAAGCCAATGGTTGCGTTAATATATGTTGAGCATAAAAGCAAGTTTATTGTTGTTGCCTGGAATACAGTAACCACCGGTTCAAGAATTATGGAGTATTTCGCGATCATGCATACGGTTATGATGAACGCAGGCCGGGTTGCCGCAGAATGTAACTGAAAAAAATATTTTTGTTGCAGTAGTTACTGTTATTTCGCTATGTCTTTCTGATCTGGCTACGCCCTTGAACCGAACCATATAAATTGAAGTTGAAATCGATAGCGCAGCATATTTAAAGTGACTTTCCAATATTTAGTTGAGTTGGAAAATTTTTAACTATTTAGTTATCACAATGAGTGACTTTGTTTGTGCTCGCAGAGTTTTGTGTGACTTTTTCAAAAAGTCAGGCACAAATTGTGCAGAGTTAAAAAAATATTTGATGGACACTTTTACATTATCAACAGAGAGAGCTGACATAGTTGGAGCAATTGTTCAGAAAAATTGCCTATCTAAGTTTAATGATCGATGGGAAAAGGCGAGAAGAATCGAAGATCGCTTTGAAAAAAGTAACAGTGCTTTGTTGGATGGTGAATTCAAGGTAATATTTGAAGATAATATTCCTACAGCTTCAAGTGAACGTGGTCGACCTCATAAATCATATGAAGAATCGTCAGAAAAACCAAAAAAAAAAAACGAAAAAATATGGAACTCGTACAAGAATATGGATTTGATTTTATACACAACGCTTATGTCCAATACTTACGGTCAATCGGCAAATCAGATAAAGCCTCGGTTGTGAGTATTGCACGCACTTTACCCAAGAAGGACAAAAAGGAAGTTCTTAAGAATATGGCATATGATAAAAAATCAGCCACTTCTTATTGTGTGTATATATATTGATTTGGAATTAACGAAACGTCAATACGGTTTATTAAGGTCTTACTTATCTGGAAAAAAATGTGTTTACCTTTCCGTCATATAACTAAAAAATATGTGCAAAGTAGGTTTCGAAATGAACTTGGCCTCCATAGAGACCAACCCCGACAAGGAACTGGCAACAGTAATGATGGTAATACTGTGCGAAGAATTTTTGCAAACTATACATCTTCAGCCAATATTACTGGTATTGACGAAGAGTTGATAAAACAGCTTTATATAATACCAGCTGCCTGTATGCGACGTTGTACGCATTTTTATAAATGCAAATTTTTAAAGAAAATAAATATATATATTTTTTCTATATAGATTATTATTACTTACTGACTAAAAACATTTTTTTAGTTAAATAGTGTTTTAAAGCACTTCGATATACACAACATTTTTAGTTTTGTCATTTAAAGGCAGTAATATGGTTTGATTGTCGGCATTTCCAGTTCTTGATAAAGCAATATATAATTGACCACGTGTAAAGCATTCTGAGCGCAAATCAATTCCCACAAATTGAAAAGTTTGGCATTGAGCTTTGTTAATTGTAATAGCGAATAAAACCTTTACAGGAAACCGAAGACGTTGTACTGAAATGGCACGTCTGTTGGAATCATAGGAATACGTGGAATATACGCAGTTTGTCCGGCTGCTGATCCTGTAGGAATAAGGCATTCTATAACATTGCTATGCAATTTTTGTACTACCAGGTGTGTGCCATTATAAAGTGAGGATGGTCGAAGATTACGTAACAATATAACTGGAATCCCATTTGTAAGAGTTAGTTTATGAGGCGGTAAGCCAGCCGTGTGTAACCAATTTAAGAATTCAGTAGGATAGTGGACGGAATCTTCAAGGTTAAGTACTGTGTCTATGGAAGCATACTCTTTAATTTCTCAACCATCTTTTTCCATTGCGATGCTATTAATCTTATCAACAGTAACATTCCTTGGCGAGGTAACTGCTCTCTCGCATAGCCAGTTGTATGGGTTGGTTCCAATCCTAATAAGATGGGCTCTGATATTTGTCCGCAAATGCAACTTCTTAATATCATGCCACAAAGCCGCTGTTTTAAGGCACGCTTTGATATGTCCGCTCGGGTACCTTTTGCTATGACTGGTAAGGGCTGCCGAAAGTGCCTTCCGAAAAGGAAAGTGACGCCTGAAAAAAGCTTATCACAGCTTCTTAAATCTCTTAAAGTGCGTTCGACTGCAGTATAAATAGGGCTTAATGTAAAACTCTTCCCAGCGGACCATTTTTTCGAATGCTGCAAAAAGTTTTCTCCTGCATACATACATTTAATGGCAATTTGAATGTGGAGTGAGCAGTTCTATCACCTGATAGCAAAGTTGCTGCTATTCCTGATGATACTTCAAGTTGATCTCGCATAAGCCAACAGAAGATTTATTTGAGGAAGAATGCTTCGCCTTAGTTTTTTCAATATTCTGAGTAACTTTTTCATATACCACTTGTTTCTGTATGGGAAAAATTTTTGAATGTTTTCCCGCAAGTATTCTTTTACAACGTTTTGGTCGCACTGATATCGCAAATTACTTTCATAATAGGATAACCTTATCCTAAATTAGAACTAAGACTCTATTAAAAATGCGATCACAAAATGGTAATCCATGGTTATTGAGCGGCCGACGTTCATTAAATTAAATGTCTTCGCAGAAGTATTGCCGGAATGTGGTCCATAAGGACATGCAGTTTGGTGGCTGGCAAAAACTGTTATAATAGAGAACAGTTCTTTGAGAGTGTCATTCCAATGCTCATCATTTTCTAAAAGACCAAGCTCTGGGCAAGCAACTTGGAAAGTGGGACGAACAGTGCCATTCACCGTTCGGTCCCTGGTCTACTTCCCGGAAAAAAAGGATTCTATATGATAATCTAGGCAAAAAGCTACCTAAATACCGAATTTTAAGCAAATCGGACCACAAATAGGATTTTTTCAAATACATAGATCGGTCCCTGGTCCACTTCCTGGGAAAAAGGGATCCTAACTTACTAATCTAGGCAAAAAGCTACCTACCTACCAAATTTTAAGGAAATCGGACAACAAATACGATTTTTTCGAATAGATCGGTCCCTGGTCCACTTCCCTAAAAAAAAAGGATCCTATATGCCAATCTAGGCAAAAATCTACCTACGTACCAAAGTTTAAGAAAATCGGACCACATATAAGATTTTTTCGAATATATCGGTCCCTGGCCACTTCCCGGAAAAAAAGGATCCTATATGCCAATCTAGGCAAAAAGCTACCTACGTACCAAATTGTAAGCAAATCGGACCATAATAAGATTTTTTCAAATAGGTCGGTCCCTGGTCCACCTAAAACATGATGGGTGCTAAAAGCTATTTATGTACAAAATTTCATGAAAATCGGACCCGCCGTTCGCGAGATTACCTGTTAGAAAAAAAGGACTTCTCTTTATATGATTAGTATAGTTATATCATTTTTTAAGTATCCTGGTTTTCCTAGCGCGCCCCACAATATTGAATTACTTGCACTGCAAGAAAAATGGCATTAACACTGTTATACTAACTGAACAAATTTGCCATAAACAATTTTTTTATATAAGTTCTTCACATGAAATGTATCTTACATACATTTTTCAAGAATGTATACTTTTTATAAGAAAATAAAGAATTAAACAAACAAACAAACAGTGTACACCACAGTAAAAATATGGGTTACTGTAAAGCAGTTGCCAGCGGACCATTTTTCCGAATGCTGCATACATACAGGCCTATTCTGCTTGTTACCGAACATTTTGTGACCGGGCAATTTTGTTACCGAAAGTTAGCAGCATTGCTTACAACCGCGATTTTAGGTACCTTGGTAACAACTTAATTCATTCAGCAATTCAGCTATGAAGTTTTGTGGAAATTCTGGTGTAGCATACTTCGCCATATTATCTGCTTATGAGGTGGTAACAAAATTTACCCAGCTTAGAATTCGAAATAGGAACAAAATTTACGGAGCTAAATTGATACCAGGGTAAATTTTATTACCACTGTAGAATAGACCCGTTAATGGCAATTGGAATGTGGAGTGAGCAGTTCTACCACCTGAGAGCAAAGTTGCTGCTATTCCCGATGATGCTTTAGCTATTGCAATACGTTCAGTTGATCTCACATAAGCCAATAGAAGATTTATCAGAAAAGTTTTACCTGTAACACCTAGTGCGTCGATAAAGAATGCTTTGCCTTAATTTTTGTCAATACTCTGAATCAATTTTTCATACCTAGACCATTTGTTGGTCTGGGACAAATTTTTGAAGGGTTTCGCTCAAGTATTTTTTTAAAACGTTTTGGTCGCATTGGTATCGCAAATTACTTTCATAAATGGATTCAACATTTTGCTGATTTCTTTTTGCGGTAGGTATACCAAAACTGCTTAGACCTTATTCGCTAAGGGCGATAACCTTATCCTCAATTAGAACTAAGACTATTAAAAATGCGATCACAAAATGCCAATCCAGGATTATTGAGCCGCTGGCGTTCATTATGTGGTCCATAAGGACATGCAGTTTGATCGCTGGCAAAAAACCTTTATAAAAGAGAACAGTTCTCTAAGATGTGTGGTGACTGTAATAAAGCAGCTTCTTTGATAGTGTCATTCCAATGCTCATTATTCTTTTAAGGACCAAGCTCTTGGCAAGCAACTTAGAAAGTGGGACGAACAGTGCCATTAACCGTTCGGCCCCTGGTCCACTTCCCTGAAAAGGGATCCTTTATCCCAATCTGGGCAAAAAGCTACCTACGTACCAAGTTTCAAGCAAATCGGACCATAAATACGATTTTTTCGAATAGATCGGTCCCTGGTCCACTTCCCGAAGAAATTGATCCTATATGCTAATCTAGGCAAACAGTTACCTACGTACCAAATTTTAAGCAAATCTGACCACAAATACGATTTTTTCGAATGGATCGGACCATGGTCCACTTCCCGAAAAACAGAATCCTATATGCTAATTTAGGCACAAAGCTACCTACCAAATTTCAAGCAAATCGGACCATAAATACGATTTTTTCGAAGAGATCGGCCCCTGGTCAATTTCCCGAGAAATAGGGTCCTATATCCCAATCTAGGCAAAAAGCTACCTACGTACCAAATTTCAAGCAAATCGGACCATAAATACGATTTCTTCGAATATATCCGTCCCTGGTCCACTTTCCGAAAAACAGGATCCTATATGCTAATCTATGCACAAAGCTACCTATGTACCAAATTTCAAGCAAATCGGACGATAAATACGATTTTTCGAATAGATCGGTCCCTGGCCCACTTCCATAAGCAAAAAGTTACCCACGTACCAAATTTTAAGCAAATCGGACCACAAATACGACTTTTTCGATTAGATCGGTCCCTGGTCCACTTTCCGGAAAAAAAGGATCCTATATGTTAATCTAGGCAAAAAGCTACCTACGTACGAAATTTTAAGCAAATCGGACCATATTAAGATTTTTTCGAATAGATCGGTCCCTGGTCCACCTACCGGGAAAAAGTATTTTTTTGGCCTAAACCAATGACTATTTACATACAAAATTTCATGAAAATCGGACCAGCCGTTCGCGAGATTACCTGTTACAAAAAAAGGGACTTCTCTTTATATAATTAGTATATTGTTACGATTATCCCTTGATCCTCGATAATTTACCAAATACTTCGGGTTCGATCATTGGATTGTTAAATTAAAATGCCCAGGTTACAGTACGACTAACTTTATTGAACAATAAACACTTCACAATACTTGCTTACTACAAATTTACTGATAACTTGCTTTCCAGCAACTTGAATGCTTACAACGATCTTTACTCTCTGCTTTCTGATTTACGAATGAATTCCTGTGCGCTGTAAACCCGCGCTTATATACCTGCGCTCTCATCTCTAGAATGTTCCAAACGAAGGTTATCGAGAATTCCAGTCCCTCTCTAGTGTAGTACAAACAACTCGTACTTGTATTGCAGCGAACACACACACATACATCGCAGTATTTTTTCATTGTCGCGCTTCTACCTCTTTCGCGACCGTTCGTTTTAATTAATTCGTGTGT
>JAPVRG010216678.1:0-21320 GCA_029783565.1 Rhagoletis cerasi | reverse complement strand
AATTTTGTCACAATCTCACAGTTGAAGCAGGAGATGTAACGAAGGAAATATTCATCTGTCTCCTCGCAAATCGGTGATCTCAGAAGTGATAATCATACTAATCATAAGATCAGCTATTTTTGTCAAAGTGGGGGTTATCCAAAAACGCATTTTTCAGAAAAACGTATGCTTTTTAATAACACATTTTTTAACAAATAAATGATTTGGTACATATAGGAGTAATTTATTTGACGTATTTCTAGTTGTTTAAATAACCGCTCAACCGTGTGCGAATTTGTATCCATAGCTATTGTTTAATACACTTATTACTTGTCACTCTTCTTCAAGAATAAACCTTTCACAGTTGCACTAAAATTGGGTTTATTTCAATTAGTATTCAAAGTTATTTGCAATTATCTCTTTATAAGCCACACACCGGCAAACACAAAAAGTAATAGACTCGAAAAACTTGTTTATTAAGTGCACTACACGGCGTATACGTGATGGCTTATTTTGTGAGTATGTTGTGCACAAATGTTGCACATACGCATCCGCTCGCAAAGCAATGCATTCGCTTTCGCTATTCTAATTTCTTTTCAGCCAACAAATTAGTTTTACATGTTTTAATTTTTCATTATTTATAATCATTAGAAACTTTAAAGCCACATTTACACCACATAGGTGCAATTAAAATTGGCCACCTAATTAAATGTTCGAATCGCTGATTAAATGGCGGAAAAATAAACACAATGTCATGTTATTAAATGAACATCCGATGGTTGAATTTTCAAAATTTACATTTAATTACAATCATAAGCATTTGATTCCATTATTTTTGCGGCTTAGTGCGCGCTGGTTGTTGTACTGCCGTACATGATTTTTACATTAAGTGCACACGAAAAGAATTTGTAAAAATAAACACATTTGCATGTACTTCAATTGCAGGAAAACACATACATATACACAAGCGGCTGCCTTTAAAAACAGAACACACAAAAGTAGACGCACAGCTCGTTTAATTAACACTGCCAGGATCAGTTACTCAAGCATTTGTTTCTCTGTGCTTCACTAACACAACTAAACACGCCTCTAAATTTACTCATTTGTATGCTCTCTTCCAGTGCACTCTACTCTTGCTCTCACTATTCAATTGCATACTTATGTATCTATTTATGTTGTTGTTGTTGTCTTCTAATCACTTTCACTGCACTTCACTTTGAATTCAAATTTAAATTCTTTTCCACTTTTCCGTTGGTATCACTGCGATCCTGCAAATTCAAACGCCGCGCGTTAACTGAGCCGTTGCTCTTGTGGCAGCTTCCTTAAATACCGGATTCATACAGGTGCGCGCTGAGGATGCTGCCAGCATTGATGCTGCTGACGTCTCTGCTGCCATCTCATTGTTGCGCTCCACCCAACTCGGCTCGCCCCCAGCTATGTTTGTAGTGAATTGGTTTTAGTCAGCAATCCTTGTGTGCTCGTAAAAAGCTTCAGCAAGGACACAAATCACAGCCAACTAGTTGAATTGAATTAATGCTGGAAGGATATGCAAAGCTTGATGTGGGACATTGGAAGCCTGCTAAACAAAGAAAGCTTAGGTAAGTACTAAAGACAGGGACCCTACTTTACAACTTTCGTTAATATGTGTAAGTACATACATATGTATGTATGTATTTGTTCTTACAGGGTCATTCTTATTCAGGCGGCTAGTAAAAATAATAATAATAATAATAATAATAATAATAATAATAATAATAAATTGGCGCTTACACAATATGATAGTGTTTAGCCGAGCTTCTCCTCCGATTTGTGGCGTGCGCCTTGATGTTGTCACACAAAGTCTTTATGCAGACTCCGAACGGCGATTGTATTTTTATAAGAAGCTCTTTCATGGCTGAAATACGCTCGGAGGTTCGCCTGCCGAGGGGCGATCACTATTAGAAAAAAAAAATTTTTTATTTTATTTTTATTTTTAATCAACAAAGTTACAGGCTTATAAGTGCGCTAAAGTGGGGAAACCTGGTTTTTAACGGTAAGTCAAGATTTCGGGGATATTTGGCAAATTTTATATTTCGATTCTTGCTTTGCTGGACAAGACCCGCCAGAAAATTTACATAACTTCCCAGTTATGTCTTCATTCTTCTCATTCATTCATTTTTGTAGCACTGTGTCATCAGTTGTTTTCAATAGGTTGTTGTTTGTCTATTCTTTTTCGGGCATATGCCCTGTTCTAAATAAAGAAATATAAGAAAACACATCAATGTGACATCTGCCGGAGTCCAAAGCGTAAATTCACGGTTGCGCTTAATTGAATCATCTCGTCTGAGACGCAGCCGGAAAGGCCTAGTTTCCGCTCCACGCCGTTGCCGAGCCGGCCGAGTTCCGAATTTATTATCAATATGTATAACTGAGTACTTAATTATACTCACTTCCTTAATGTTGGTCCCTACATATTTAACTCAAGTTTTCGGGATTCCTTATTTAATGCTCTAGAAATAATCATAAAATAAGTTCAGTTTTAGTTTATTATTGCAAAGCCACAAATAGTGAGTTTAAATCCTCTTGATTTTTATACCGACCATAAAAGAGCAATATCGGTCGGTGATTAGATTTTTGTTTTTGGAAGGGAAATCGCGCAGCTAAATCAAAGAGCGCTTGGATGCTGTGTACGGTGACTCTTCTCCTTCGATGACTGTCAAAAATTGCTTTAACGAGTTTCAGCGCAACCGTTAGACCAATTCAGGGCAGTGGCAAAATTGGTCGAATTGGGCTAAGAACTGCTGCCCCGTCCACCGTATTCTTCAGATTTGCCACCGTGCGACTTCTTTTTGTTTCCAAACTTGAAAGTCACTCGCCGGGCAGAAATTTTAGTCGAAAAAACGTATTTTCAGACGGGTTAGAGAATTTGGAGCATCGCTGGGTCAAGTGTATCGAGCTAAAAGGAGGCTATGTTGAGAAATAAATCGTCCCTTTTCCAAAATTTTCGTTTTTCTTTTATAGGCTAAGTGCTTATCGGACCGCCCTCGAAAATATTAAATGAAATTGGTTCCAATACCGATCCTTGTGGCAATCCTATTTCTTCCGAGACCGCAGACTATTACCGTGAGAAAAATCTTGAACCACTGCAAATCAATGTCTCGAGAACCAATTTTATATAATTTGGTCAGCATTCTATTTCTGTCTATTGTTTCGAATGCTCTCATTAGATCAATGAAAACTGCAACTGTACTTTTCTTTAAATTAAGATCTTTCCGGTTAGATGTGGCGAGATTTAAGGCAGTTTCACAGGAGAGCTTTTCTATAAAACCAGATTGTTCTCTCATTAGTATTTTATAATTTTCCAGATAGTTAACAAGTTGATTCTTTATCGCTAATATTTTTTCCATATTAGGCAATGTGTTAATCGGTCTTAGTTCTTCAGCTATAATTGACTTTTTTACTTTTTTTATTGGTACTATAGTGATACTTTCCACACATCAGGCACAATACCGGTTATCATACTTTTATTTCTAGGGTCTGCATAAAAAAGACCCATGTATGTATGTATGATAGTAATTTTATATTGAAACCTGTTAACTATATAACATCATCTGTAGTAACTTCTTCAAAATTTAAACATGTTTCAACTCTTGAGTGATAATCGCCGCTACTATCTACAGTTTCAATATTCATATTTATTTTAACAATATTTCAATAATGAAGTGCTTTAATGTTTGGGCAATTTTTCCGGGGTTTCATGTCACACCTTTTGCAATAACTGTCTAGTTGAGACACGAAGATTCTTATAAGCGTCATCGCTGGTTGTTGTTGTTGTTGTTGTTGTAGCGGCTTAATTAGCCCTGCCTAGATCGACTTGTCTCTCAGTCATTGTCATCAAGTTCAACTAACGGGAGGCCCAAGTTTGCTACTCCCACTGGATTAGTCCAAAGGGAGAGGGGCGTGGGGACATGCGAAGAGTATCGAGTCTTGAGGTGCATGCAGGGCATGAGTTAGGCACCTCCTGGTTCAGCCTGCTCAGGTACGAGTTTAGCCTGTTGCAGTATCCGGAGCGTAGTTGTGCAAGTGTGGTGCGTGTCTCCCGAGGCATACGAAGTTCAGTCTCGTCAACGTCCGGTGGTTGGGTTCGCAACACGGCATTAGGACCGACTCCCTGTGGATGTCGTTTAAGGCCTGTCGATATGTCGTTGGGTCCAGGGGTTGTTTAATGAACCTCTGAACTTCGTCAGTCAGTTCGTAGAGGTGCTTTCTGACGTGTCTGGGCGAGGGTTCTGCGTCGAGTAGGTGTCGGTTTGGGTGTTCGCGACGGTGGCACCCCACCAAGAACTGTTTGCTGAGCATTACAATGTGCTCCTTAACTGGGAGCATCTGAGCTTCATCGTGCAAGTGGTGCTGTGGCGACATCAGATGGCGTCCCGTGGCGGTCCGAAGTGCTGTGTGTTGACATGTCTGTAGCTTCATCCACTGCGTCCAACTTAACCCAGGCGACCACAAGGGCGCTGCGTAGTTTTAAACCGGCCGGCCAATTGCCTTGTATGTTGCCACCGTTTCTTTGTCTTTGCCCCAGGTGCGGCCGGCAAGCGACTTGAGGACCTTGTTGCGGCTCTGTACTCTATTATTGACAATTGCGGTTGTGTGCGCCAAGAAAGAGAGGACTGTCGAAGGTAACTCCGAGAATTTTCGAGTTGTTCACCGTCGGAATTGGTTCGCCATCGACGTGAATTCCCAAATTGTAGTCTGACCTTATTCGTCCAGGCGGTGAAGAGTTGCAGACGATTTTGTAGGGGACAGGGTAAGGCTCCTTGCAGTGAAGCGAGAATGTTCGGAGATGTAACCGTTTACTTTCAAGCACAAGTCATCAATTCCATTTCCAAACGCCAGAATCGAACAATCGTCAGTGTAAGAGATAATGGAGACGCCCTCATCGCTGGTCTATAACAATGTTACTAATATTGAACGTATAAATATTTACCGCCTGTTCATATATATTAATAAAAACAACAACAGCTTTGAGACATTTTTGGCCGCTTTATTGAACGTTCAAGTCGACGCACAAACATTGCGCATCAACCAAATGCATATGTTGGAAGCATTCTCTGTTTTGCCGGCTGCTTTCAAACGCCAAAAACATTAGAAATCAATAACAAGATTTACATACGTATAAATACTTAAAACTAATACCTAAAAAACTTCTTATAATGTAATAGATAATCAATAAAAATTTTTAATAATTAATTCAAAGAGTTTAGATGCGGTGAAATAGGGCTAATAGTGGACAATTAGCATGTTCGCGCTGCAATACATAATTATTTTCTTTTTTTTTTAACTTTTTAACAGGTTAAAAATTAATGAGTACCCCCTTGACGACCAGTATCAGCTGGAGTTAACACACTTGGGTGTTCGTGTTGATTCGCCCAGCGTAGTTCACACTGTTGTTCACTCGGTTGATCACTTTCCTTATTGTACAGCTTTTCATAACGTCGACCGGAATTGTTAACAGCAAGTTTAACCAGCAACGCCTTCAACGTATTTTATCGCCTCTGAACGCTCACAATTTTTGCAGCAGTTGAGTTTGTTAACGCTCATAAAAATTTCACCAATATTTGTAGAAGAGACAAGAAACATTAGAAAAATTAACATTCAAAATTTCTAACAATAATTTACAAAAATCCATTGTTTAAAAAAAAAAACATTTATATTATTATGTAAAGGCGATCTAAAACTTTGAAGCCTATTTTAAAATCTTATCTTTGTACTAAATATTTGCCGGGAGGGCAAAAATATTTTCAGTGGGCGCCCGCATCAGGGACACACAACCAATAAGGCTGACGGATCGCAGAAATCAAGCAATTCAAAAAAATATATGTATGTAGATTACATGCCTAACAATAACATACTGAATCGAGAACTATTTTTTAGCTAAGCCTCGTTCCAATCTACATATAACTAAAAAATAATAATTTTCAAATTAAAACAAGAACAAAAAACTTTGTTTCAATGCAAGTAAAATTCGAGCATGAAACTTATGGCATTGAAGGTTTAAAGTTGTATCGAACGTCGTAAAGGACAAGTCACAGTCGTTGAGAGTATTCATTCCGCTTTAAAACGGTGCACAGCAAAACAACATATCCAATTCAATGTTCCGTTTGAGGAATGTGGTTATTTTTAGATCAGCTTCTACGTTACTGTCCATCATATATGCATTTATATTGGTTTATATTTTTCTTATAAAAACTGATTTTCTGTTGCCGTGAGGGCAATAATTTTTTCACTTTTCCGCTGGGCTATCGAATTTCTTTTGTTGACGCCAGAGGCTTGTGCTGTTGATCTTTTCCACGACCTTGTCAGCATTACGTTTATTTTTAAGGAGGTATGTTTCCGCGGCGATCTTAGTATTGTTAACCGTTGTCAAGCGACGATTTATAATGGATGGGCTCATCTTTAATATTTTTTAACGTTATGTTACCGCAAATACGTTGAAAGTGTTCTTACCCGAGATGTTATGTTAGCGTATTTATAATTCACTGTACTTTTAATATTGTTCATATAACTTAGTAAAATGTCTTTAGAACCGTATTAAAACCCCATTTCATTTTTTGAACAATTTACCAACCCCATAAAAAATTTGGATATTTTTGCAATAATCAATGTGATTTGAATTGTTTCTGAGAGTTCATAACGCACAAGGGACATAAAACACCTAAAGGCCCATTGTTTTTTTTTTTGTTTTTTTTTTGTTATCAGACGAAGTGAACCCAGAGAGGTGTTTTTTGCACTGTTTGCACGCCGACTTCTTTCCGTACTTTCAACTTTTTTCGCGCAGATTGATGGTTTTATCGTAGAGAGCGAGCATTCACCGCAGCCAAACTAGACGTGCTGAGATTATGGGCTTCAACAAGTACTTATGAAATTTGTCAACGCACAAACTTGCCCTCTACACACATGCACACTATTTGTGAATATTTTACACATCCTATTTAAGGATTGCAGGGCGTTTTTTCTTAAATAGTAATTGTTGCCGCCACTTTGCAATCAATCTGGTCGCCATTAGCACCAACCATAGGCAGGCTGAAGGGGGCCATCCACTCTTTACACTTCTCTTGACTTTCAAAGGCCAGTAAATTTGTAATGTACTCAATGCCGATTGCAGGACGATAACTGAAAAGATATGTTAAGTCAATTAAAAGTGCCTAAACTACAATTAAATTTTTTTTTCTTTAAATATTAACGTACGCTTTAATAATAGTGCGTAAGGCATTCTTGCGCTCTCTTTCGATAAACCAATCAATCAAATGGCCCGCCATAAGAGGTGCCGTCTTGTAAAGTTGGAACAGCTTACAGTAGTTGCCCTGCGCCCAGGCCGAACGAAAAGCGAGCGCATGCGCTATTGCTGTATTCTCACGTTGGTCTTGTTTTATTGAGCGTAAAACAGTTGTTGTGTCTAATTATGCAGTATAAAAACAAAAATTTAATGTACCTATTTCAATTTAAATTTAACAGATATATTTACCCAAGGTATTCTTTGTGAAGATGTAATAAAGTATTCGATATGCTGTAAATTCCAAAGTATTTACGCTCGGTCCTACCTCGGTATAAAGCATCTTCAGTTGAGTTTGACATTGATTGAACTCCTCGTGATCGCCCTTTTCCATTGCAATGCGTGCGTGCGTTTCATAGACTTCTACAGTAAATTTGTCGCGAATACCTTGGACCTGTAGTGATTGTGAGTTATTTGTAGTCTCGAATTTTATGCAATTCTCTATGTATGTATGTATGCATATAAAGTATACGTTTACTTGTATACAATCTATTCCTAACCTACTTCTTAATAACCATTTCTTTTTCCCCCCAACTCTGTAATGCGATACGAAAGAAAAAATGCGATGCGATGGGCAATCACCACTGTATATTACTCACGATGTATTTGTGCGATGCGAATCATTCGATCGTTCGTATGATAGAACCTGTGTGGGACTTAAATGTCATCACCGATGTTCATTTTGACTTTGCAATCGGTCGAATAAACTTTATTTAAACAGGAGCATATGCGCTATTATGTCCTGCTCCCGTTCGCGTGAACCGCTTACACCTGTATACTGGTTGAATGGCCAAATATAGCAGGCTGTCACAGGCATTATGGGCCTGGCTGTAATCGTCGACAGTCAACTGAGATTCGCTAGCCACATTAACAATATCTCACTACGAGCAAACAATGCGTTAGGGTTTATTCTCAGATCTGTCAAAGACTTCCGAAGTCCGTAAACTCCCATTCGCCTGTTTACTGCACTGGTAAAACCCATCCTTGAGGAGTACTCATCTATTGCATGGTTACCGTTTACAGACCAGCTTTTTAATAGATTAGAAGCTCCTCAGCACAAATTCAGGAAGTACTTGTCATAATTTTTAAGCTCTTCGGGTGTAACCATGAAAACAACTGAAGGCTACAACCACTTCAGAATTAGCAGCCTCATAAGCAGAGGTCAAGTTGCAGACCTGTGCTTCTTCTACAAAGTAATCAATGTTCTCATTTTTTCACAACGAAATTCTTGAACAATTTGTTTTTATGTGTCCCAAAGTGGGCCTCAGAATCAATCGTCAACTCGAAACAACAAGGACCAATAGTATATAATTGTTGATTTCTTGATGCTATGCTAGAAATCTACTGAAATGTTGTTCATAAAAAGTAACACTGCCGTATTATGCTCAAAACATAGTGGAGCGGCGAGCAAAGAGAATGAACAAATCGTCGATTACAAACGTGCATGTTTCAATGGGAACGCGCATAGTGAAGAGCAAAGCGAACATACACGTTTGTAATCGACGCCTTGCTCTTTGCACGCCGCTACTATGTTTCGAGCCATAATTGGAGTTCGAATACACTCCTTCTAAAACGCGATAAACAAGCTCAGCATTAACACCATCGATGACAGTTAAGTCGTAGGTAGATTCCTATATCAGAATCTCAATTTTGTGAAAATTGCAGAGGGCATTGAATATACAAAAGCCGTCGATATACATATTCTTTCATTATTGAATTTTGTGACCACATATTTTTGATACGGAAAAAAATATCAGTGTTTTATACACTTTGATAAATATAGTAGTTTACTAAAAATAAGTTTTTATATTGAACTGCATTATTGAAATAACTGAATTTTTTGACCTAAAATTTTTGTATACAGACATACATAACATATTTTTATCATGCGGAAATAGGTAAATATAGAATTCTATAAGTTTTTATACCGAACTATAGGGCCAATAATAATACAATCTCCTATTATTATTACATACTTACCGTCAGATCCTGACGTATGGATTTGAGTTGATCGCAAGCGTAATAGTAATCCTGATTGTCCCTCCATTTCTGTTTGACATTTTGTAACGAGTGCGTTAACACCTCAATGGGCCGCACTTCCGTTGGTAATGGTGCCTTAGTCAATCGCAGGAAAGACTTCTCCAAAAGCCTGCATGTGCCTACAATATGTAAATCTAACAAATCTAACCCTGTTTCAAAACCGCCCGAAGAATCCGTATCCATAAACACGCGCCCGCCCGAACTACCACCGTATTTTTTCTGTTTTGATTGTTTCGCTTGACCGAATGGAGAACTAGCTACCGCGACAACCGATTTCTTCATTGAGGAACCCTGCGAGAAACGCGCTGCACGTTGCTGCAATCGTGCCGTGTCGTCATCTACCGCGCCGCCTACAGAAGTTGAATAAAAGGGTGCTTTGGATTTTGTATTTGCTGAACCGTTGGCGCCCTTGACATTTTTTCCTTTTTTAGAGCTATTACCTTTTTGTTGCTTTTTACCGGAGGAATTAAATGCTATAAAATTTTCATTCGACCGACGATCAGAAGAATCCGAACTGGTACTGCGACGTATCTTACGACGAGGACTTGATGATGAACCGCGAGATCGCGAACGCGAACGAGATCGTGTACTGCGTTTATGATATTTATTTGATTGCGGAGACCTGAAATTAAAATATAATGAATCGAGATCCAAAGTTATTTAAAAAATTAGATCTTACCGCGAACGACTTCTGGAATCTCTTGAAGCCTTTTGTGCGTTTCCGAATGAATTACGCTGACCTAAGCGCGCATTCAAACTACGAGAAATACCCTTATTTTTTTGTGAATTTTGGTGATTAATTTGATTTTGTTGCTGTTTGTATTTTTGCGCATTTTGTGTATGCTGTTGTTTTTGTTGCTGATTATACAACTGCATTTGTATATTGTTTCGCTCGCTGTGTACACTCGGTATAGGCTCATTATCCCAATCACGTGTCCATAACTCATTACGATTGGCAGCTGCCATTATTTTCCCTTTCAAGCAAATGTCAATTTGATCCTTATCCAAATCAGTAGCGCATTTGGCGTAGCAACGAGCAACGTAATTATTCAGTGACTCTGGCCAAGCATCATTTGGATTATTAAACATATTTATTTTCTTGGAAGGTGTCTCCACAGAAGCTGTTTGATTATTCAATGTGCTATTGTCCGATTGTGTTTCCTCTTTACGTTCTTCCACCCCAATAGCGCCATTCATACTGCTATAAGGCATAATCGGTGGTGGTGGTTTCGATAAGTCAGCTGTTATCGGCGGCGCGATTGTAGGCGGTGGAAGCGACGTGTTAATAAAACTACCATTCATTTGTTGACTTGTATTTAGATTTTCAAAATGTGCATCGAAAGCAGCCTGCTGCTGTTGTTGTAGGGGACTTTGTTTCTTATTACGTTTACGCTTCTTTTTGCTGTTATTATTTGCATTGCTTATACCCATATCATTAACGACGTTGTTATTGACAATATTATTTTGAAAAGATGGCGTATTCATTGCAGTTGGTGAATTCTGCAATGGATTTGGAGCATTCGCCAAGCGCTTTTGTTGACTTAAGTTAAATCTGATCCCGCCGAAACCTTTTTGATTACCTTGATTTTGATTACTGTTGCCATTTGGGGTCATTGGAGGAGGCGGAGGTGGTCCAGAAGGTAATGGGGGCAAGTTCTTATCTGCCTGTGGTATAACAGAGTTGCTAAATCCAGGCGGAGCATTATTTTGATGTTGTTGCTGTTGATGTTGCATTCCATAGCGCATATAGTACTGATAGTACTGGCTATACTGTTGCTGGTATTGATTGGCATACCAAGGATTCGAATACCATTGTTGAGCGGCAGAGGCGGCGGCGGCACTAGGGCCAGCATGTTGTTGCTGCTGCATCTCTTGCAGTTGTGGAATTAGGGGTGCAGCCAAGGCGTCAGACATATTTCAGACGCCAATAATGGTGAGTTTCTTTTGAGGAGACGGCGTGCTCGATGTCTCACAAACGCCCCTTATCTAGGTGGAATGATCACCTCAAGACCGCTACGCTTTACAAAACTTACCTTTCTTATAAAATTGAATTTGAATAAAATGTTTTAACTGAAATGCGTAAAAAGTAAGATTTAATTTCCATCACAAAAAAAAAATCTGAAGGTAAAAATTTCTGGGCCGTCCGCCATTTTGTAATTACCCGAATGCAGGCGCGGCCAAGGCTGGGCTTTCCTTACGAAACAATTTTTAGAACAATACCTAGATTTGCTCACAGAAATAATATTATAATATAAATTGTCCTTTTATTAGCTATATATTTAAATCACTATTCTGTGTGAGCACATATTAATTACATGAAAAAAAAAAATTTTTCTCCACAAGACAGCAAAGAATCTTCTTTTTCAAATGAATGACGAAACAATGCCACTGAACAATAACTACGAGCCGAAGATACTTCATGGACGCGAAGTTAGCTGCAATGAAATATGCATTCAAAGAACGTTGCCACAGCTCAGTATTACTGTAGGTTTATAATTAATGGTGTGATTAGTCATATATCTAAAGCCGAAACTCCATAGGCGAGCGCATGTGTTTAAGTTGCCTGGGTTATAATGCACGGGGCGGAACGTATCAAATCGCAAGTATCTGTTGATTGAAAGCGCCCCGGGCACGTTCAAATTTCTTGGCAGAGCTGTTTATGTGTATGCGCGTCGTGTGCTTGTCGCTTGCCCGCACACGTTCAACACAGAAACCGTCAAACGCCATTTGCGTTGAGAGTTCGTAGTGATCGGACGTAAATATGTCTTCATCGGATGACGATTTTTTGTTACTTGCAACTGCAGCAGTTTTATTAAATAGGAAGAAAAAGAAGCGTAATAAAAAAATATGGATGAAAAGGTTTTACGCAAAACGTAAAAAGTTCACACATGAAAATATGTTGAGCGAATTAAAAATGTCATGTAGTGAGGAATATAAAAACTTTTTGAGAATGGACTCTGATACGTATGATATATATGTACGTACGTTAATTCTTTTTTTTACGTCTTCAACTGTTGCGTTAGGGTACTGCTCTTTATATACTTCAAGTAAAATTTCATACTGCTTCGCATTTTCATCACGATTAAAATATGCTTCCAGCTTTACATTCCATAAAGCTGGTAAGCATTGATAAACTTCGATAAATTTCAATATAAATTCTTTTTCGTCCGCGCACTTGCTCATTTTGAATATCAACACAAAACTAAAACACTACAGTTTGTCAAACAAACGCGGCACGCTCAACAAAACGAGCGTCAACGCAGAAAAATCAAAAATTTTTGATTTTCATCAACAATAACCGACAACAAGTACGTGTGACACGAGGACCGTCTTCGGCATCACGAACACAAAAATTCTGCCTAGAAATTTGAACGTGCCCGGGGCGTTTAAGAGCGCGTCTGTCAGCACAGTGCGCTTGCTCTAACGCTCACGAGCACGGAAACGGAAGGTTCATTTGTAGCGTGTCAGCAACAATGACAGCGACAGCGGTAAAGCACAAACAATTCCCATAGGCATACACATTTACATAAATACGAACGCACACCCATATGCACATACACATACACACTCGGTTGGTGGTATGACGCTACGTATGCGTACCCTTGCACCGTTGCGGAAGACAGTCGCCCGCCAACATCCATCTTCTTTTGGAATTCGTATAACAGTTTGCGCGCGCGCTGCACAGAATGATTTCCGATGAGGTGTGTGCATTTGCGAGTTTCATAGTCAGGTCAGTTGATAGTCGGCAGCGCTACGACCGAGCGAAGAGTGATTTCTGTTTCTGTTGGTACAGTGCGACACTGGCAGACCACCAAACTAGCCAACTACAATAGTCATTCTTTTCAAAATTAATATTTTTCCAGCTAAAATATTAAAGCGAAAAGTTGATTTAAATTAGTTTGCAGCGACAAATAGCGCCAGCGACGTGTGAGTCGTCAACGGCGACGTCACTACGTCACGACGTCATAACCAAAATTAAGCAGCAGCCATTTTGTGGCGAGAAAAACGTCCAAATAGTAGCGCATACTTACTTGTATGTACGTATGTAGATATTTAGTATAGAAAAACAAAGAAAATTACCAGCTAATATTACAAATTAATCAAAAATTCAATTGTCGGTGTGGAGTGTTGGAGATGTGGGGCAAACACACATAGGGGGCAGAAACTTTAATAGTGGCAACGGAGGCGTTGGGACGACTGAGGCGACAACGGCGAATACTAAACAAAACTAAAGGCAGCAGCAACAGCAACAGTGGCAGCTGCAGCAGAGACGAAGCAGTGACAGCGACTGCGGCTGCGACTGTGGCGACAACGTTCTTTGTAACAAGCTCGTGGAATTGTTGTTTTTTGTTGAAAACATTTATCGATCACGCGTCGAACGAAACGGAGCATTCGCTCGGCTAACACACACGGCTTATAGTATGATTGTATAAAACGAAAAATTAAATATTCATTGTCAAATAGCAAAACGGAAATTTTGCGGTCGTAGAACAAAACGGAAAATTGGAGAAAACACCACACACGCACGCACACAAACGTAACGGGACAGAACAATCATTTAAATGCGGAAAATGAGCCTTTAGATTTCAGAGCGAAAAAAATTAGCACAAGTGCGCGTTTGTTGTTATTTAAAATGTATTATATTTCGACAAGAGTTGGCCAAAACGAATGCACTTGAAAACCAGTACTCAAGCAAACAATTAATTCATTTAAAAACGCTTAATATTCACTATTACATGACGACGTGTAGCAGCAGCAGCAGCAGCAGCAGCAAGAGCAGCAGAAACAACAACAACGTTAAAAAAGGGAAGAACGGAAGGAAGTGGGCAAGCAAGAGGAAAGGAAGTATCTGTCATTGCAATAAAGAAAAATATCTCGCGAGCTGCTTCTATGCGCTAAAGCCAAGGGTAAAATATTAACGGTTCTTCTGCACATTTTCCTTTTGCTGTCAATGCAAACTCAAATGGAAGATGAAAATCGAGAGTAACATAAGAAAAAAGCACACCAAGAAATAACCAAAACACAAACTGCAAATACGCCCCAAATCGTTGAAGTATTTCAAGAACCACAGCAACACCAACAAATTTATACTAAAAATACAAATTACACCAAGCGCTTAAAAGCAAAAACACATTAGCGAAAGCAGAAGCGAGGAGAAAGAGGCAGCAATTGGCAACAGACAACAATAAAAATACTCAAAATCACATACAAACATATAACAAAATTAAAAACGAAAAATAGCGTAGCAAAAGTAGCAGCCATGGATGGCTGCTGGTGATGCACATTGGCGAAAAAATAATAAAATGATCACATTGGCGAAAAAATAATAAAATATCAGAAAAAGCGTTTACTTAATGAAAAGCTGAAAAGTGTGTGACAAAGTAAATTCCCACACACACACACACACACACAAATACAAAACAAACACCCAGAAGCGTACAAGCAGCCGCAAGTGGAAAATCAGCAAGACACAACACAGCCGAATAAAGAGTCGACATGCTTGGAAAATTTATTTATCAAAATATAAGCAATATTTAAAATTACTACGCAGCAATAAGCAACGATTTTTTAATAAGCCACACACAGACACAAACAAAAAAAAAACAGAATAATAAACTAAAAACAAAACAACTGCACTGCAAATAGAAATTGTGACGAACTTTTTTTGCTTAATTTCTAAAGCATTTCATTGCAAATTCTTAGCCATTAGCATAACTTTTTAGTAGCGTGAGCGTCAGTTTTTCCATAACTCATTTTTCAAACAATTTATTATGCATACAAAATAGAGCCACAGAACTGTACAAAAAAAATAGTGTAATATCACTTCAAAATTTCAGCATTTTTATACAAAGTCGCCACTCCGGTAGCACATAAAATAAATGATAAAACACAAACAGCTCAAGTGCAGGCATTGCATAGTAACTGCAGCGCATAACCAAACACCGCACGACGAACAAATAGTCAAAAGCAAATAACACAAAAACACCACTAAAATAAAACAGCAATACAGTCACCATTCCATTCGATAACGACAACAAAACAAAGTGAAAAAGTGAAAAAGCGAAAAAGAATATCAAGAAATTATCAAATAAATAATATCAATAGAAAATACATATAAACCCACACACACACTCTAGCACACTGGTCGCACTCCAACCTCGAGCGTAGTGTTCGCAGCACTCTGAGCATTAAACGCTGGGAGCGCTGAGACCACGCTCTCGCCGGTCGAAACTGGCATACGTGCGCCGCTCACACGCTTGCAGACGCAGACGCTCCTCGCTCAGCCACCCTTGAAGGAGAACGCAACTACTCCCGCCGACTGGCGCTGCTGCTACTGCTGACACACAACTCAAAACTCAGCAGTTGTGCCGCGTCGTACGACAGCGAAGAGCGGCAATAGTGCTGTGGCGGCCTACCACCCAACACCAAGCAAGCAACCAGCCAGGCAAGACAGCCAGCCAAGTAACCAACAGTACGAGCGAACAAACGTGCGGAGTCAGTGAGACTGCGACAAGTCAGCCGCCGCCAGTCAGTGAGATAAAGCTTAAACAGCGCCGAAATCCAAAAGGAAGAAATTTAAATTAATATTGAACTTTGTTGAACCGCGACAATTGGCCACCAATAATCGTGGTCGCAAGTTCTCGAGCGCTTTTACAAAAAAATATATGTAATAAAATTACGCACATAATAAAGATAAAACTGCAAACAAAAGCCGCACTAGAACCGTTCGTTTAGGGAAAAAGTGAAAGTATAAAACCAAAGGTAAAAAGGGAAGAGAAAAACAAAACGCCACAGCATAGAGTACCAGCAGACAATACTTAAGGTGAATAAAAGTGTGGTCCTGTGATGTTGTATTAGTGAAGAACGAGTATAAAAAAAAACAAGAACAGGAAGAAGCACACAAGCAAAATAAATTTTCGGAGCTCATTTGTGTGGATGAGCACACCAATGCTTTAAACACAATTTAAAATACGTAAAAAATATAAAAAGGCAGTAACTTACAAAAAAAAAAAACATAAGTGGACGTTCAGTTTAAAATATTACGAGTCTTTATAGAGTAAATTCCGCCACTTAATCTAATCAAGTAGCATTAAGACAAAACAAAATAAAATGGGTGATACAAATACTCTGGGTTCTGGTACGCGCCTACGTAAATTCGATCGCACGGACAGTGAAGTTGCGTGCGAAGAAGCCGCCCGCCTTACCGCCGACCTGCAAGAGGGTGCCACCAGTCCGGACGACGAGGACGATCTCAGTGAGTATGGTGAGCTGCCTCCACCGCCGGACGGTGGTTACGGTTGGGTCATCTGCTTTGCATCGTTTATGTGCAACATGATTGTCGACGGCATCGCGTACACATTTGGCATATTCCTTGGCGAATTTGTAGACTACTTTGGCGAGGGCAAAGGCAAAGTCGCCTGGGTAGGCAGTCTGCTGAGTGGCGTTTACCTGAGTGCTGGTCCGATTGTGTCCGCGTTAGCGAATAAATTTGGATGCCGCGCGGTGTGCATCGCCGGCAGTGTTGTGGGATGTATTGCGTTTGTGTTGAGCACGATGAGCACGTCAGTCAATATGCTGATGCTGACGTATGGTGTGATCGGTGGTTTCGGCTTCGGCATGATTTACCTGCCCGCAGTTGTGGCCGTCGGTTACTACTTTGAAACAAAGCGGTCGCTTGCAACGGGTATCGCGGTGTGCGGTTCCGGTTTTGGTACTTTTGCTTTCGCGCCTTTGGCCACGTACTTGCTACAGTTGTACGGCTGGAAGAATGCACTGCTCATCTTTGCTGGTCTTATTTTGAATTGTGCCATCTTCGGTGCCATGATGCGTCCGCTCACCTATCCCAAAAAGAAGAAGGTCAAGCCGCTTATGCAGCGAATGTACGAGGAGAAGCAATTGCAACTAGAACGCGGCTCAATCTCTGGTTCGCATTTCATAGTACAGCTGCCGGACGGCACCATGGAGCGCAAAATGAAAATGCCACTAAATGCCGACCCTGGCGTACACTCCAGCCTCAACTTGGAGCTGCTCGCCCAGCAGGGCACTCTACATCCCGTCTCAACCTTGCCAACCATCACCGAAGCAAAAGTTGCAGAGTATCAAACTGACGCCCAGAGCCCGCCTATGGTGGACAGCAACGGTCAATTGGATGTGAAGCGCAGCGGAAAGCGATCGCACCGCAACTCTGAGACGGAGACGAGCCCATATAACTCCTCAGACGCAATGACGCGCAACGCCTCACAGCCCGCCTTTATGGCAGATCATCAAAGTCTTCCAAAGAACGGTTCGGTGCCTTCCTTCAATCGCGTGCGCAAAACATCAGCGAGCGAACGTTTCCAGCCATCCTTGGCTGCCATACGGGCATCATCGCGCGGCGACCTCGACAGCAATGGTGTAGAAATGGGTTTTACCTCATCGAAAATGTCGCTCTCACAACGCCAGGATAGTGGCAAAATGGTAAGACCGATGTCGCGCAAGGATATCTTCTATTCGGGCTCCGTTACAAATCTACCACAGTACCAATCGCAAAAGTCCCTCACCAATTACCGAAACTCCGTTCTATCGTTAACCAAGTACGAGAAGAGTATGCAAAGTGTGCGAGTGATCGACCCACTGGCCGAAGCTGAAAAAGGACGCGACCAATACGATCTTTGCCCCTGCCTCACCATACCAGACTCTATAAAATCCGTATTTAACACAATGCTGGACGTCAGCTTGTTGAAGGATCCAGTTTTCATGCTTATCGGCATCTCCAACGTATTCGGCATGGCTGGACTGTACGTGCCATTTGTGTATCTTGTCGATGCGGCCAAGAAGGACGGCATCGAAGACAGCTCCGCATCGTTTCTGCTCTCGATTATCGGCATAACAAACACATTTGGTAGGGTGATTTGCGGCTACGTAGCCGATTTCCCCAGCGTCGACTCCCTCCTACTCAACAACGTTTGCCTCTTGATCTCGACTGTGGCTGTGACATTAACGCCGCTTTGCTCTTCGTATGGTGCCTACGTGACAATGTCCATTTTCTTTGGCGCCGCCATATCCGGCTACATTTCGCTCACGTCAATTATTCTCGTCGATTTACTAGGACTGGACAAACTGACCAACGCATTCGGCTTGCTCATTCTGTTCAGAGGCTTCGCCGCCATCATTGGATCACCACTTGCCGGCGCCGTTTACGATGCAACACAGAGCTATGATTTGCCGTTCTACATGGCTGGCGGACTCTTCGCGCTATCCACAATCACCAGCTTCATGGCGCCCTGTCTAAAGCGATGCACAACCTCCGATGAAGCACCAATGCCAGTAGATACACTCACGCCGATCGACGAAGAACAAGGCGAGGAAGTAGAGGATGAGGAAGATCAGCCCATAACCATAGTACCAAAAATCGTGAAAACTCTACCCAGTCCACAGCACGAAGATGCGGAGAGAGGATTTTCAGGTGAAACTAACAAAACTGGCGCCGAGTCGAAGTTATAAGGGAAATACAATCATGCACTGGATCCTTGTTGAAAATGTCAGGCGAATAAGCCAGTTAAAGGTTAAGTGAACATAAAAAGTGTCACGTAACAAACTGTGTTACAAGCAAACCCAAACACACATTTAGGTAGGAGGTATGGTGTAACGCTGTCAAGACTACAAACCAGAGCGATATTTTTTTAAACAACTATCCAAAGTAAAACTTGAAAATGTAAAATAATCGCAGAACTTATTCAATATTTAAGCTAACTTTTAATATGCATACACATGCAATATACTCTCACAAATACACAAATTTAAAATTCTAGCCTGCTAGTTAATTATTGATAATTTATAGAAATAAAAATAGCTAATCGAAACAATAAGCTCGCATTACAACATCGGGCTGAAGAGTGAGTGAGAAAAAGCTCAATTCGAAACCTAATCGCAGGAGTTTGCATCTATGCAATATGTACCAAAAATTTCGAACCAAATTATTGTACTGTACTAAGGTACGAATAATATTAATGTGAATGCAAAGAAAATGTTAAACAATTATTATTTGTTGTTAGGTAAACTTCAGCATTATTATACAATATTATGTAAATGTGACTTTGTAAAGAGAAAATTTAGTTTGTAAATTGAGAAGAGATTAGAAAAAGTGAGAGCTAATCCAAGACTCGCTGCAAATCCTTTTAAATCGGTAATGTACTTGAAGCTTAGATGTACAGTGCTAGGCATACATACAAATGTAGAATGAGAGTGAATGTGAATGAAAGCGAAAATGGTATTGTTTACAAATCAACTCAAAACTATATATTTATACGTTAATGTGTAAATACTTTCGATTCAATGAAACAATAAAAAAAAACTCACTTTAAACTCGTTAAAAACGATTTTGTCAATGTGTCGATTATACAATACATAAATACATATACTATACATAGCTGTCCATAGTCAGTCAGTTAATTAATTAATTAATGCTCTTAACATTTTTTAGAATTTTTCTAAATGCGCCTTCTTTTCCAGCTATCTTTTGAAATTTATTACAAAGTGCTCAAATCGAAAAACGTTTTACGATTGTGAAGAGGAAATTATTACGCGTACAATGCAACCTGGGTGGCAGGAAGGATAATCACCTTAGTGCGTATTGTCATTTTTTTATTTATGTAGGTTTTAATTGCAAATGCAAATGCAGTTAAAAAATAGATTTAACGAAACGTACGTATATAAAAATCCAAAAAGCAACAATGTGAAGCAACGGAATCAATAAGCACAGCGTTAAAGCTGGCCCCGAATTCTAGGCATATACATACATATGTACATACGCATATGTGAAAGCAAAGTACTAATTACATATAATATAATGAATAACTAAGTATAAGTATACAAAGTCTTAACAAAAGGAGAATATTGTAATTGGAAAATGTACAAAATAAACACTAAAAAAGGAAAATTCGATGTTTAAGAAATTGTTATTAGTATTATTTAAAAAAAAAACAAATTGAAGATGAAATGTAATATTGACGATTATTTTAATATTGTTTCGATTTTGCCATTGTATGAATTTTTGCAAATGGATGTCCATCAGTTTTGAAAATTAACAAATATGTAGTATCGAAAGTCGCCAGTCACTGATAAACAAACAAAAAAATACAAAAATATTGCTGCAGTTTTTTGTTGCATAGAATACTGTGAGATATACATATAGAAGAGAAATTGTATAATAAATATGCAATGCATGATTTGCCAAGAACTAACATGCGTCTTACTAACTTACGAAAAATTTTAAACGGTAAGATTTCCAATAGTTGCAAAGCAGCAAATAGAAGAGTCGGTCGTGAAGAAGGTCCCACAGCGGTCGGAAGAAAGCAGATTTACGAAAAAACAAAAGTGCCTCGTACCAGCAGAATTTTCCCAAAATTGGTGAGAAACATAACATACGGTGACGATAACAATAGCAAGTGTTTAGCGGACAAAATAAGTGGAGGCGTCGCATTCAATGAATCTTTGCTAATTCTTAAGTGGAGAGTGCATCACAGAAAATATAGACAGCGCACTAGAAAACCATAGAAAACGCGGTAGGCGAGGGCCATCACTGAATCCATCGTAGCTCGTGATATCTACGAAAATACGATCACTCAATCAGAATTGCTACGAACGCATGCATTCAAAGTATATGCTACGTTTTCATAGATTTTACGAAAAATTGGACTACGATGGATTAAGTGCTCGCTCTGATAGTAACTGACCAAGCGCTAGCAGTCCAGCAGCATTACCCAAAACTCTTTGGGAAATGTCTATGCTGTTACAATAACAACAACAAATACTCTTTCAACCTTAACCTTTATGTGCTGGGGATTGAAAACTTGCGTGGACGGCCAGAAGTCTGTATTTGTTTGTTGGGAGAATCATTTAAACATATGAACAAAACGCGGTTACGCTAGCAGTAATACTTTTGTGCACATTTTTAACCGACCTTAAAAAAGGAGAAGGTTATCAATTCGTCAGAATATTTTTTTTT
>JAPVRG010216654.1:0-12384 GCA_029783565.1 Rhagoletis cerasi | reverse complement strand
CACGAAGAAACACGCCCAAGCCCGAAATGATAGAGCCGACCTTTATTTTATACACATTTTTTTATTTGTCTGTTATGTACTTACGTTTATTGAAAAAAGCTCTTAAATAGAATTTCGCAAAAAATATTTACTTAAGCAAATAAATTAAGCATGTACATATATAATGTTTTTTTAGATCAAAGATTCATCTCACATAAAAACCAATTACTCAAATTTAGATGAGAGTTTCAAACGATTAACTGGTACATAAATAAAATAAAATACAAATATTAATAACGGGCTTTTTCGTGCTTATTCGTGCTTTTATGAAATTTTGCTGAACGCCCATGCACGCACGAGTTCGTGCTGACAGCAAATATTCCGGCCCGTACCCGCGGGCTTACGCAGGGGCCCGTCGGGCCCCTGCCAAAAGCCCGGCCCGTGCCCATCTCTACTCAGATGTATAGAGGTCGTGGCATCTGACATATAGACTAAAATTTGAAAATCACTATATCTCTAAAACCAATTATGCTGGGGTGTTGGAACTTAGCACCGATGCATGCATAGTAAATACCGTATTTACGGCGAAAATTGGTAGATATTGGAAAAGGGGGCGTGGCACTCATACATACTGAAATTTTCATATCGCTTATCCCGGGAACCGCTTATGCTAAATTACTAAAATTTTATACAGCTACATATTTTATCAATACCGTAATTATGGCGAAAATTTGTAGGCATTGGAAAAGGGCTGTGGCATATCCAATAAAAACTGAAATTTGCATATCGGCCATCTCTGGAACCGCTCATGCTAAAGTACTGAAATTTGTTAATGCTGAATATATTATCAATACCGTACTTATAACCAAAAGCGGTAGGTATTTTTTTTTTTTAAGTTGAGTGGAAATTCATCTAAATATATAAATAGGCAAGCAGCATTCAACTAGGGACAGATTTATCATATGTTTCTTAATCGAACTACTGAATCATTGTTATTTTGTTCGAAAGGTGTTTTGCAGGAACCATGCAGAATAAGTTCGTTCTTCGGATAGGTGGCGCGGGCGTCGATTTTTTGTGGTAACCTTTTGAGCTACTTAGTCCCCACGGATTTTCATGAGAGATATATCAGATATTTAGTACCGTGGCTGGATTTTCTCTTGCCGGCCATACTATAGTATGTATCGCGTCCCTAAGCACATTGGCCTCACATGATTGTAGTGAGCACAAGTTAATAATGGCCGAGCTTCTCCTCCAATTTGTGGCGTGCGCCTTGATGTTATCACACAAAGGGGAGGGACCTACAGTTTTACGCTGGCTCCGAACGGCGATTGTATTTTATGAGAAGCTTTTTCGTGGCAGAGGTACACTCGGAGGCTTGCCATTGCCTGCCGAAGGGCATATATATACATACATATATAAAAATTAAGAGTTTCCAAAAGTCATGATTTTCGATTCAGGTGGTTATTGCTTGTGGCCACAGATATTTGTACAAATGTATGCACTTATGTAGGCGCATAAGGCTGGAAAGAATTTGAATGATCTTGAGTAATTTGGCACAAGTTTTTAATAAACGCGGCCAAAGAAAAAATTCTATGTACCTACATGTGCATACAAATTTATGTATTGATTTTAGCCACTATGCCAAACTAGCTAACCAGCAGAACGTTTTTAAGTTGTAATTCTTTGCATACATTCCAAGCATTTCAAATTATTAATTTAAAGTTATTGATAATAATTTAAAAGTACATACATAAACAATTACCTACATAAGTATATACACTTGTATGTATGTACATACGAGGGTATATATACATATGTTACCAGCATACATTCTATTTACTTTGTCGTTGATTATTATTATAAATATCTGCTTAAAAAGCTCCGTTGCTATAATATACATACATACCAACCAACATTTTTGTGATTGTATTTTGCACAAATCAAATTGTTCTGCTTCTATACAGTTTTTAATTTGTAGTCTGTCTAAACTGAAAAGTGGCCTTCAACTTTACATTTCAACTATAGAGTGCATATATTATGCAAAGGTTCATGTACTTCAATAAAATTTTTGACGAACCTAATCTATAAATTATATTGTATACGATGCGATCATTTTCAATATAATCAGTGTTTGTAGGAATAACTGATGTTCGTTTTATTTAATAGTTCGTAAAATTGTATAAATTCCGCTTAGTTAAACAATTTTGATAGGAAATAAAAACAAACCAAAGCAATACAAAGAACAATGAGCAAGCTAATTTTCAAAAAGTTGTCGAATCCCTCTCGGAAAATCAATTACTTTAAAAGCAATTTAATAAGTACTTTTTTATCAACTACAAGCAGTTGAAATTCCTAGGAGCAAGTCAATTATCCGACTTTGCATATGACCAACTCTACTGGAAATTTAAGTTTTTGTAACGTTGCCAGTATCTTTTTAGTCTTATAATTTTAAGACCAGATGAACTGTCAAAGAAATTTGTGCACAGAAACGCTGACTTATTTGGTTTCTGCGTTCTGCGCAAAAATTTGTTTATCAGATAATTTTGTCTTAAAAATATAAGCCTGAAAAGTGCACTGGCAACGTTACAAACATTTTAATTTCCCGTAGAAGCGACCATATGATTGCAACTACTTTAAAATACATTTGGTTTAAATAACTTCAAAATCAGTATTTTCCGTTTGAATACACTTTCATTCTGCACTTCACAGATGCTTTTTCATAGTTCGGAGACACAAAACAAATTTTTTTTTATCATTTTAACACGCGTTGCCTCTGACGGCAAGCAACCTCTGCACACTCAGCCGCAGCCAGACATGTGAATATGTTTTCAAATGCTCGCTTTGAATTACAATGAGCAAGTCAATAGTTCGACTCTGCAAATGATTTAAACTACTTTCAAATGCATTTGGCTTAAGGCGAAGTCACAGGATTTGTGCATTTGTAAAGATTTGTACATAATGACAGTTACATAGTGGGGCTTGGGCATTTTTTTATTGAGTTGAACTCATGCAATTTCTAGACAAAACCACTCTGTGACTGCCAAAATGTACAAATCTGTACAAATGCACCATTCGTGTGACAAGGCCATTAAAGAAAACTTGTTTGTTTTCAACTACTGTGTCAATTGAAAGTTCATTCTGTAATCAGAGTAGCATTTGTTTAAAAGTAATTTTTCAACTAGTTCATTTAAAAAAACTAGAGTTCGCCCGGTGGTTGAAATTCAACCATCACAACGGTCAGCATCCTTATATAACATTAAATTATATTCTTGTTTATTTTACCTTATTTTATTTTATTTTATTTTATTTTATTTTACGTAAATGAGCGAAGTTGTGATCTTTTGCGTTTCAAGCCTAATTGTGGCGAACTATCAGATAATGCAATGTGACGTGATATGAAAGGATGTCATGCCACGCTATGCCATTTGATGTTTTCATATAAAGTGATATCATGTAATCTGGTGAAATTGGGTGTGGTGAGTTACGGTGCGGTAAATTCAGGTGTCGTGAATTTAGCTGTGGTCGGTTGAGGTGTGGTGAATTTTGGTGAGATGAGTTTGAATGTGGTGAGTTAAGAAATTGTGGATTTAGGTGTGGGAAGTTAAGGTGTATTGAATTTAGGTGGGGTGAGCTTAGGTGGAGTAAGTTTTGAAGCCGAGGTGAGATGAGTTAAGGTGAGTTCAGTTAAGTAAAGGGGAAGTGGGTTGAAATTAAGTGAGGTGATTTAACGTGAGCTGTGGTGAGTTTAAGTGAAACGTGTTAGCCAACGTACATAGCATGAAAAAACATAACTTAACATAACATAATACAACATAACATAACATAACCTAACATAAAATAAAATAACATGACATGGCATAACATAACATAACACATCATAACATAGCATACCACTACTTATTCAGTTCCTTTTCTCTGGCTCTTATCTTTATCTCTATCACTTTCTCTATTTCTGCCATTGTCTCGTTTTTTCATTTTTTTTATTCTTTTTTATATTTATCTTTTCATCTTTGTCTCTATCTTTACCTTTTCCTTTACCTCCATCCTAATATTTATCTTCATTCTTTTCTGCATGTACATATTCACACCCTTCTTTGCCATTATATTAAATATTTGAATCTACCTTCTTCTTTGTCTTTATCTTTACGAATCTTTATTATTATTTTTATCTTTCCCTTTATTCCTTTCTTCATCTACATATTCAACTTTTCTTTCATCATTGCATTAATTTCAATCTAAATTGTTCTTACACCGCTGCTTCGCATTTCACTATCAATATTAAAGCATACATTTAGGAGGCATTTCCGCCCAACCATGTACACGTATGGCATTGGTATTGGTGTGACCTTAGAATTGATTTTTTCGCTCTATTTTAAACTAATTTGAAATTTTGAAAATTGTCTGCACATCAGCATCAAAATACCTTTCTAATGATCTATAATTGTTTATACCTTAGAAGTATAGTTTAGCCGTAAAAGTGGTGTAAAGGAAACATGATTGCCTATTTATATAATAGATATCTTTCTTCCGACAGGGTATGTACTCGTATAGATATGCATATATATATGTATGTATGTATGTATTCAGTCTTTAAAAATTTTGCAGTATTATTTGAAAATAATCGCGTACAAACAATTAATAATACAGATACCGAAAAAAATAATTGCACTTCACTGATTACTTCCTTAAATATTTAAACTAGGAATTAGTTTCGTTGAAAGTTACGCCTAGAGAGACATTTAAATTATGCGGTACTCCAACTTTGCATATACGTTGTAAATAAATCAGTTTACTTATTAGGTAAAAAGAGAAGAGGCTTACGCTCTAATTAGCAAACATCCTTGGCTATTTCTGTTGAAATCTTTATTTGCATGCTCATTTATGAGTTTTGAACTGAGCGAGCTATAACATAACTTTTAATTAGTCGATTTGAGTGAAACAAATGGGATTACATATGTATTTGAGAGTATGTATTTTGTAGATGTGTTGATCAGGAAATTTTCTTTTAGTAAAATAATTTCATAAACATTAGGATGGTCCAATTTTTTCCAGCCGTATGTTTTTATTTTGAAATTGGTTAGCAATTAATGGTGTTCCACCTCATGCAAGAACAGCTCTACGGATCTGTTTAATTTTTTTTATTCTACTCGGTTTTTATATTTTGAAGATTTCTAAAAGGAAGTATTCTTATTCGATATACAGCATATATGAAAAAATGTGTTTTTTTAACGTAAAATACAAGAAAAATTTCAAAGCCGCGGTGCCATTAAATATAAACCGATTTCCAAATAGAAAATTCGGGTTTCTTTGTTTTTCATTTTCTATAGATCCGAGAGGAAACTTCGAAAAAGCTGATTTTTCCGTGTAATATACACATACTATAATTGTGTTAAAAAGTACAAAAAAAATTACTCGACTTGTAAAATAAATACAAATGTTTAGGATTCTGTAGAATTCTGCTTAATAAAGATGCACATAGATTGTATTTGAAATGCGTTCTGCTATAAAGTTAAAAAGAAACCTGCTGCCAGGATTTGGGAAATATTAAGTGAATACATACAATTTATTTTCCGAGGGTTTTAGAGGATCGTGGCATGCCATACTATTAAATTCAGTTTACAATAATTGTATTTATACTTATCTCATAAAAAAACTAGTCCCACATTCTGTGAACTCGGAAACTAAATCATGAGTGATCTTAGAAAGGTTCAACAGCTTTTTAAAAAAATTTGTCTCCGCATTGGATCCGCTATTTTGAATTTTGATAGCGCGTATGTAGAATCGTTATCAGCGACTTCGAAAACATCTAAATATTGAGTATTAGAAAAATTTACGACTTTTTGAAAAATTGGTCCGGCACTTTGAATTTTAAGAATTGGTATCCAGAATCGTAATCAAACACCTAAAAAACATACATATGTATATATGTTAAATATTGTATATTTCCAAGAGCGGTCTTGTATTTTCGCCAGCTTTTTGGATTTTACGACCGCTGTGCGACGTCATACTTAAATCATAAGTGGCGAATTTTCGAAAGAAAGATGAAACTCACAAAATTTTTTTACTTCGATAGCTAAAAAATAGTTAAAAAAGCTGGCCAAAAGCAGCAAATCGAAATTCGCTCATTTTCGCGTTCATCATACGCCCCGGTTATCCAAAGTATTTGTGTCAGTGAACAAGCTACATACAAAGTATGGTTAAGTTGATGGATTTAATTTCATTTTTGTTTATTTTTCATTTCATTTCATATATTGGCTTATCCTAACACAACAATTTTACAACTATTTATAGTGCTAGTCACGTGCTTACTACTTGTTAATTAAATCTAACATAATACATGTATGTATGTATATGATATAATGTATGACCCATTTGAATATATTTGGAAAAGCGGGGAAAATGGAAAAATAGGAAACACTAAAAGTACAATAAGATTGCGAATGTTAAATCTAGTTTATGAAAATAAGTAAGAATTTCACAAAAGAAAAATATCCAGAATAGTAAGCAAACAGAAAATTTGCAGAAACTTGCAAGTTGGATAAACAGCTGATCGAAATTTTGTTTACATACAAAAGGATAAAACATGAAAATAATAAGCAAACGTAGGCAAAGGAGTATCTTGCTCAAATAAGATACTTTAAACTCAAAAATCATTAAAATAAATTTCATAACTTTCATAAACTGCAAACAGATGACTGTGATCAAATTTACCAGCAGAAACTAATAACTTCCCCTCAAAATGAAATGTCACTTTGCTCTCTCGATTTCCCTTACTTTGCAAGATTTTTGCGTACATGAACGCAAAAAGCTGATAGTTTTTAATAAATTTCAATAATTATCAGGTACGCGAATGAAACTATTAATTGCGTTCATTCCTATAGTGGTTAGGGAATTAGAAGTTATGCCGCCAACGAATAGTAGGGGGCCGACATATTTACAAATTAATAATAGTGAAAACCTATGGAATGAAAAGTCGATTAATTAGTAAATAGATACAAGCATACATACGTACATACATACATAAGTATGACATTTTGAAATTCTCTAGAATTATGCTTTATAAAATCAAGAATTATTTTTAAAATACTTTTTGCTACATGATTTAAGAGGCTACACCACCCTGAGTAGAAAAGAAAATCGAAATTTAAAAAAATTATCCATGCTCTTAAGAATATTTTAAGGGCTTTCCCATTCTGTAGTTCAAAGTACTTCAGAAGTTACAACAGTTAGAAGTTGTAGTGGCCGAAAGGCGGTATTTATTTCTTTTTCGTTTTTCTCGACACCACAAGATCTAAACAAAATTTAAATGTTTTCCCTATTATGAATTTTTTTGATGAGTTATATGGAAGAAAATGCCCAACACCCTCGGCAAAAAAATTTGAAAAATCAACGGTAGTCTCTAGCGACTTGAAATTTGCACTTTATTGTACTAAAATTGAATGCGCTACAAAACTGCAAACTCGAAAATTTTCTAGAAATTCTGAATAAAAAGTTTGAAATTTTGATGAAAATTTTTTAAATTCGATTAGTTTTTGTGAGCTTTGAAACTTTTTTTATGTAATTTCTGGTCTGGATCGAGCTATATTTCAAATGAAAGTTATTAAAAATAATAAAAAATATCATTTTTTAAAATTTTTGTCCGTGAGTGTATGTGAAATACAAGTTTTATAATAAATTTCATATCTGCCCTTTTCTCGACCGAAATCAGCTGCTGAGACCTTTAATAAGCGAATACCATTGAGGGTTCAAAAGGTTATGTTGTAGTATATTCTTTGTGGCGCATCACAAAATGGAGTGTGGCACACCTTGAAGAACGAATTATGAATATACAGGGCGACATTATGGTCTACCAAATAAAAAGATATAAACTTATAAAAAGTGTCGTGGATTTCGAGATTTTTTGACTTTCTTATATTTTTGAAAAATCTCTACCTTCGGTCGATTTTTTTCATGACGTTTCTACAAATAAAAACTTTTTGAAGTGGCGCCTTTTTTATTTTTATCTAAATTTATTCCGCTATCGATATAATATAACAAATTTTCAGTATTTTATGCTAAAATGTTTAAAAATTAACTCCAAAACAAAATTGTTATCCTGAACTAATTTCTACGTCTACTTTCGACCATACGTGGTGAAAAAAATTTATACTACACAAGTTGTGAAAATAATATTAAAAACTTACGTGTTTAATAAGGATTCCAAAATGATATAAAGGTTATAACCTTAAAGTTTTTCTGCTGTTGTTATTACGATTTGAATCTAGAATTTAGAACTCCTCGGAAAAAATTCAAATAATAAAAAGTTACCTTTTTTTTAGTTATATGGACTAATGACAATAACATAATGTGTTTCTGTATTATTTCATTATTTCTTATAAAAGATGTTCAAAATTGCGGCCTTCTACCCTTATACACATCCAGCTACGTTAAATGGTGAAATTTATTAAGATTTTCTGGAAAATTATTTGTACCTGCTTTTACAAGAAGTTTCGTTAGCAACGAGGCAGACAATATGGTTGCAAAACGACGGATTTACAGCTTATTATGCTATTCAAGTACGGCGACATTTAAACGGACGATATCCGCAACGATGGACTGGACGCTTGGGTCCCATTTTATTGCCACCTAGATCCCCGGATTTAAATCCTTTAGACTTTTTTTTTGGACTGCTTCAAAGACTTCGTGTATAGAACTACAATTACCACCATCGAACAGCTGCGAGAGCACAGCAATTCAACCGCCGAACAAATAAAAAATGAGAATTATGCACACCGAATTAAAAGATCATTTATTAAGAGATGTAGGATGTGTATTAGGGTAGAACGCCGCCATTTTGAGCATATTTTATAATAAATAATAAAATAATACAGAAACACATTATGCTGTTGCTATTTCCATATAACAAAAAAAGTTAAGCTTGTATTATTTGAATTTTTTCCGAAGACATCTAAATAGGCATCCTTTTAGATTCAAATCGTAATAACAAGAGCAGAAAGTATTAAAGGTTATAACTTGTATACCATTTTGGAATCCTTATTAAACACGTTAGTTTTTAATATTATTTTCACAACTTGCGTAGTAAATTTTTTTTCACCACGTATGGTCGAAAGTAGAGGTAGAAATTAGTTCAGGATCAAAATTTTGTATTGGAGCTAATTTTTAAACATTTTAATAGCAATTAATGAAAATTTGTTGTAATCTATCAATAGCGGAATAAGTTTAGATAAAAATAAAAAAGACGCCACTTCAAAAAGTTTTTATTTGTAGAAACGGCATGAAAAAAATCAACCGAGGGTAGAGATTTTTCAAAAATATAAACAATTCAAAAAGTCTCGAAAACCATGACACTTTTTATAAGTTTATATCTTTTTATTTGGTAGACCATAATGTCGTGCACTGGCGGTTGAAGGGTTATCCATGACTTCCTGGACACCCTGTATATAGTTTAGTACGAAAATCAGTAGATTACTCACTTAACTCCTGTCAGAACCTCAAAGTAACTGCTACATCATAAAATTCAATAAAATACAGCGTTAAACTTTTTGTTTGTGGCCAAGGAGCTTGATTTTCTATTAAATTTTCTAATCACTCTTCAAAAAATTAAGATAGACCCTTTCTATATTAAGGTAACGATGTGTATTGTTCCAATTTCTTAAAAACTACCTCATTTGAGGTCTTATGAAAGTTAAATGCTACTATTTTTTTATTTTCGAAACATAAACAATTGTTTACTGCTAATTGTTATTCTATATTTTTTAACGGAATAATTCAACTCAGTGCATTTTTTCACAAATCTTGAATAGTTACTATGCTCAGATTATGCTTCCTGTGAGCTTGCACCAGGTACATAATGTAATTACATACGTACGTACACTTCCTACACTTACCTTTCTTCTACAGGTAGAGCTTCTAGTTCACTCACATGACACCAATGTTGCTCCGGCACCAAAGTCATAAAAATTTGAGAAAAATAAACAAACGCAACAAATGTAGCGAACGGTATCATCAGAAGGAACAACATCTTCTGATATTTTCCAAATTCTCCAATCATTGGCATAATGTCATCGAAATCCAAGGGCGGCGAATTTTGTGTAGCTGTTACTTTGGCACTACCGCTCTCCGCAAGCTGCAGACCATTAGAATTACCACTTTTGCGACGAAATATCGTCTCATTGCCATGTTCGTCGTTGGTAAATCCAGCATTTGTGAACGTTGTAACTGGTGTGGCAGGTCGCCCAAATTTATCCTTCACACTGCCATTTATGGCTTGGGTTTGTCGTTCTAGTGTGTCTTGTGGCATTTTCACTTTCAATACGCGATACTTAATTTATGTATGTATGTATTTACGAATACATGTATGTAAATCGAAATGTAACGGTGCACTTGTGGGCTGTTTATGATATCTACGAGTATTTTATTTATTGTATGTAACTATTAGTCTGCATTTATTTATTATTTATTCATTAATATGTATGAATGTATGAATGTATGAATTCAGGTATGTAGGTAGCGTTTAACTGCGCAAACGCGTTGTTCTATAAAGAACACCACTTCAGTTCGAGCGCGAAACAAACAAATAACTGAAGCAATTACTTGGCTGCATCGCGATTTTATAATTCATAAAAGTTGCTGCTGAGCGTTGAGCAGCTGACCAGTTGACTTCTGCTGTTGAACTGCGGCTAAAACATTGGCGTCGAGCGCATTGAGATGGTGTTAAAACTCAGTCCACCGCAAGCGAAGCAATGCATTGGCACGCTGACACCACGCATTGAATACATACTCTTAATTCAAGAACGGTTGGCTTGCCTCAAATGTTTACACTGTAAAAAACTTACAAAAGAAAACTTTACAGGTTTACAGAGTACTTAACAATAAATACGAATACACACGTTCTCATATTTGTCCGCAAATGCAACTTCTTAATATCATGCCACAAAGCTGCTGTTTCAAGGCATGCTTTGATGATGCCCATTCGGGTACCTTTTGGTACTACTGGTAAGGTCTGCCGAAAGTCCCCTCCGAAAAGAAAAGTTACGCCTCCAAAAATCTTATCACAGCTTCTTAAATCTCTTATCATAACACAGTATAAATACGGCTTCCTGTAAAACTTTTCCCAGCGGACCATTTTTTCGAATGCTGCAAAAAGTTTGCTCCTGCATACCTACATTTAATGACAATTTGAATGTGGAGTTAACAGTTCTACTACCTGAAAGCAAAGTGGTTGCTATTCCCGATGATGCTACAGCTATTGAAATACGTTGATCTCACATAACCCAATAGAAGGTTTATCAGAACAGTTTTACCTGTACCACCTGGTTCGTTGAGGAAGAATGCTTCGCCTTTGTTTTTGTAATTTCTCTGAATAACTTTTTCATAGACCACTTGTTTGTCTGGGACTATTTTTTGAATGTTTTCCCGCATGTATTCTTTTAAAACGTTTTGGTCGCATTGGTATCGCAAATTACTTTAATAAATGGATTCAACAGTTAACCAAGCAATTAAAAATGCGGAATCCAGGTTTATTGAGCCGCTGACGTTCATTCAACTAAATGTCTTCGCAGAAGTATTGCCGGAATGTGGTCCATAAGGACATACAGTTTGATGGCTGGAAAAACACTCTTATAACAGAGAACAGTTCTCTTAGATGTGGTGGTGACTGTAATAAGGCAGCTTCTTTGAGAGTGTCATTTCAATGCTCATCATTTTCTAAAAGACCAAGCTCTTGAAAAGCAGCTTGGAAAGTGGGGCAAACAGTGCCATTCACCGTTCGGTCCCTGGTCCACTTCTCGGGAAAAAAGGGTCATATATGCTAATCTAGGCAAAAAGCTACCTACGCATAGTGTTCCGTCTAGAACAAGCTAGCTGGACAAAATTATTTAATTTATGTAATTTTATTACCAAAAGGAATATTTTTTTAAGAGGGTTGCCACCTGTTGAAAAAGTAAAATTCAGTTTTAATAATAAAATATTACAGTATGGGCGTCAAACGAGAGGATTAAAAAAATATTATTTCGGTCATATTTTGAAAACGGTTGCCACCCTTCTAAAAGCCCAAATTGGATAATATCAAATATTTTAATAAAATTTTGCTTTGAAGAAGGCTATCAACGAAAAATAAATTAATTATCAAATATTTTATTGTACGATCTTGTTGCAGAATAACATGTTTTAAATATAAATTATAAATTAGATCAATAAAGAAGATTAACAGATTAACTACTATCGTCGTATGAGTCCTCTTCAGATAAATCAGTTACCGAATACCTATCACTGTCGTTCTGATGAACATCCTTTGCTAACTGATCGGTTGGTATTCTTCTTCTTCTTTATTGGCGCTGTAACCGCCTAAGCGATTTTGGCCGAGTCCAAAACAGCACGCCAGTCATTTCTCTTCTGTGCCAACTG
>JAPVRG010216597.1:0-14474 GCA_029783565.1 Rhagoletis cerasi | reverse complement strand
CCAATTCATTACACTTCTGAATGTTTTTTACTATTTTAACTATTACTCGACTAATAATCGATTAATCAAACGGAATACCACGTTGCAATTAAATCGTAATTTGAACGAAAATAATCGATAAAATCAAATGATTAATCGCTGCCATTCCTAGTAATCGGTAATCTCTGTCGTTTATTTGGCCGTTGCGGATGACCAACTGCTTTTAATTTTATTTATCTAATCTTTTCATTAAACTTATCATTTATCATGTCGCTTAAAATTTTTTTTTTTTTTCAATGTATTTTTTCCTCTTAACACGATTTTTCTTCAAAGAACGTAGTTGCAATCATTTACTCTCAAAATAGTCTACACCACAGAAAGAAGTTATGGGGCGGAAGATTATCCATGGGCCCGATGAGGAGATTTCCCCTCCAAAATTCATTATTTTGGCTAATGCAAGACATATTCGCGTTCCGGGCGTCATTTTTTATTTTAAGTTTTTAGCAAATAAACTCACGCGCGTTAAAAAATGTGTGTCTCAATAGAAAAGTTCCATGAACCGAAACTCGGTTAACATATTCCTTCGATTTATTATTAATTAATCTTTTAACACAAGTGAGGCACGAGATGCCAATCGTTGAGAAAAAATTCACATTTTTAGAAGAAAAAAACCTTAGCATTCAAATTTCAAATTGGCAAGAAATGCGCCACCTATGGGTAAATCTTTGCCTAATATGTTCCACCAGAAGAAGGCGCGCGAGTTGGTTGTCAAAAAAAACCCCAACCGCTCGCGGTAGTAAATTTTTGGACCCAGTCGATTAATTAATCGCACCAGTCTGGCAACCACTGTACACGCGGAGCGCAGATAAAAGTTATAAATTTTCGTGTTGGAAAATATAAGAAAATGTAGTTCTAAGGTTTATTATTTGAACGCGCAATAAAAACTAATAAGTACTTTTTCATTTGCCATTGTTCAACAATTGTAAAGAAAATAAACAGCTGCTGTGATAAGGCGATTTTACAGTGCTATCCGCAAAGTGCAAAAAAAATTCAACGAAAACCATAGCAGAGTAGATAATGACGTCTAGGAAGTGCTATCGAACACAAGAAAATGTTTAATTATCGTGTTTTGTGGGAGCATTTATTATCACCATCATCGTTATTTGCTGTCTCATAAACCCTAAACTGGGTATATCATATTTAATCGCCAGTGGAGCAGCAGAGCAACGTGTGCATTGGAACTTCAGCAACAAATTCCGAGGAAAAGGGTCAATAAAAAAAGTATAGCACAGTAGTCGAGAATCCACAGCAGCCACAGTACGCAGTACATCTTCGTAGCGGTGTACCTGTGTGTGCGCTCGCTATTGTGTACTGGTGCTGGGTATAGGGTAGCGGGTGGAGGTGGTGGTCTTATATACGTCTTCTCTGTCTTATCAGCTCTGAAGTAAGTTCTGCCGCCCCCGGCTGCTTATTACGCCCTCCGTATCCCAGTCAACGTACGACGTCGTTGTTTTTGAATACAAAGTGCCGGCCAACGAAGGTCAGACGATATGATATTTATTTGCTATTGTAGTTTTGGTTAAGTTAAAAAGTGAGATTCGTCACATCCATATATATATATTTAACACTTTCGTATCAGCTTAAGTTAACACGGCGGCGCACGCAGCGACATTTTTTGTCGCGCGCGCTTACGCCAAACGCTGGATATCGCAGCAGCAACCGCGCCATATTGGTGAGCGAAACACAAACTACATTATATGGACATGACAGACAAGAATGTTGGTCATAATGGAACGCAGTGGACGAAAGCAACGGCATCATCAGCAGGTGCTATTGCCGCACAACAACATAAACAACTTGACACCAGCTCATTGCCTGGCACGCAACAACTGCATCATCAACAGCAGCGTCTATACGATCCATCAGCGTTAATGCCAGCACATAGTAGCATTTTTGGAGCAGGTGTTGGTGCCGCACTTGGACATCCAGCACATCCGGACGGTATAGCAGCTTATGCAGGTGCACGCTTTCACCCACCTCCACTACCAACTCAGCGTTCTACATTAGATGTAGCAAACTTACCACATACTATCGCGCACCAGCTTTCTCAACATCAACCGCAACACTTGCAGCATCAACCATCGCCAACGCATGCACCCACAACAGTGTTAACAGCGCCAGCTGCCGCTTCGCCTAGTGTACCTTTACAAAGTGGCTTTGTGCCACCACCATTACTACCAGGTGCATCTGCTGCAGCTACGTCAGTTTTAACGCCAAATCCATTTGCAGTCACACCACAGTTCGAGCATCTTACCTCACATTTAAATTTGCAACAGCAAATAGAATTGAACAAAATCATGAACGTAATGAATACGCAGGTTAGCGCAGTTGGTTTAGCAGCAGGCGGAGCTACTGGTGCAGGTGGCAGTAATCCAGGCAACTTAGCAAGTCAATCGCAAGCAACGCGGCACATTGCAACGGATGTGCCAATGACCAGTGCTGGTAGTAACAGCAGCAGTTGCGGTAGTGCGCCTGTATCCGGTGCTATAAACAGCACAATTGCGGAGAATGTATTGAATGCGATAAGTGCTACGCCAAATAGTAGTGTAAGCGCTAGTGCGCCGGCAGTGCATGGACGCCTAACAGGCATTGGTGTGAGGATGCCGGACGATGAACGTTTACGTCGCATACAAGAGGTGGTTGAGTCAGGTGTAAGGTGAGTAGGGGAGGCTTACCCATTAAAATATAATTCATTACTATTTTCTATTACACATTTTTTTAGCGAGTTAGCAAAGCAGCAGATACAACAAATCGTTGATCGTGTCGCAACTCTGAAGCCCGTTGAGAAGTTATTGCTTTATTTGCGTTTGCCCGGAGAGGCGCCCGAAACAGGTATAAACAGTTATTTTATATAAATGGATATCTAAAATTTATATAAAAACAGTTATTGTACCATTGGTCAGTTATCGCTATCAGAAATCGTTGTCAAATTCTGTTTAATATAAATTAACTGCTTTGGCAAAAGAATCGATAATAAGTTTTCTAACGACCCTTCCACCACCCGATCTGTGGTACAGAATAGAAAATTACTCAAGTTCAAACTCATTGACATGTATTCCAAGCTACTGCATTTAGTTTAGCTCAAGCTTCTTCGTTTATTTCGTGCAATTGTCTATAATCGCAGACAATTATCAATAGATTAAAGTTTTTTTTAGACCAGTAGTAAAGGAAAAGCATACTTTTCGATACTTTCTACTTTTAGATCCCCTGCGCCATCCGCAAAATCCATTGGGAACACGTTCTGAAATAAATGACACCATCAACTGGGTTCGCTCACACCTGGAACATGACCCCAAAGTGTCGATACCAAAGCAGGACGTATATAACGATTATATGTAAGGCACAATTATTCCCTTAGCAGTTTAAAATCAGCAGTTAAAAATAATTTTTGCATTTCAGCGCATATTGCGATCGGCTCGACATTAAACCACTCTCAACAGCAGATTTCGGTAAGATAATGAAGCAGGTGTTTCCCGGCATAAGACCACGCCGTTTGGGCACACGTGGACATTCGCGCTATTGCTATGCAGCTATGCGTAAAACCACGAAATTGGATACGCCACAATTGCCACTTCTGGACACGGCTGCAGCCAATGAGTCGTCGTTGGTTGGCGGCGGATTAGGCAGCACCAGCTTGTTTGGTGATTCCGCAGCGGGCACTGCCGATATGGAAACATGGCAAATAATACGCAACTGGGCTGAAAATGTTTTGCATGTAAAGGTTGAAAGTGCTCAGGAACTTGCTTCTTGCATTAAAAGCTCCACAAGCGGGGGTGGTGAATTGGCAACATCAAATGCGCGCGCTACTGGTGGTACTGTACACAAAAAATACACACCGCGCGAGCCGAAAGAGAAACGTTTGATGGCGGTAAGTTTTTAAATTATCAATTCGCATACAAAAAGTTTGTGATCGCGTGGAAAATTTGAATATGACATTCTTTTATTTAGGATATTGGTCCACTCAAGAAGCGTCGCAAGAAAAAACGTAAAGGTTCATCATCTTCGGAGTCAAGTTGTAGTCAACCGCAAGCGCAGGCACAGACGCAGGAGCAAACCTCGTCGTCTGCAGTGGACACACAAGCGGCCGATATAAAACCGACTATAAAAACTGAGCTGGTACAGATCAAACAGGAATTTCTTGAGTCGCCTACAATGCAGCGTATACAACATTTGCCTGCGATCGGAACGCAGCCACCACAAATGGCCACATTGACGGAGACTTTTTTGCAGCAACAACAGCACCAGCAAATGTTGCCTATGAATTTGGTAACTGAGCAGCGTACAGTGTTGGCACGTGCGCCACCAGCCGCCAGTGCCTTCGGCGTCATCCAACCACAAACTCAGACGCCACAACAACGACAGCCAGCGCGCAATGCGTTAGTGGTCGCGTCTTCTAATACAACAGCCGTCAAGAATCTTACACCGAAAATCATAGAACTCGGTGCGGCCGCATCTGCTGCAGGTACAGCGAGGGTAGCGCATGAGCCCGCTACAGTCATCAAAGAGGAGGAATTTTTAGATGAATACAACCCAAACATATTCTGCAAAAAGGTGCGCAAAGCACAACAAACGAAAGGATTTTGGGCTAATTCACCAACTTCGGCATCGAGCAATGTGGCTGTCGTGCCCCCTATTACAACAAACGCATCAGCTATTGAGGTGACTACGTCGGCAACATCTTTGCCGGCCATTGCTACATCAGTTATTGCAACGTCTGGTTTGTCGTCGAGCCATTCTTCGGGAGGAAATCCAGATGCAATATCCACATCAAGCGATTTGATGGGTCCACCCGCGCAAATTGGTAGCAGTACATCGGTCAGTCCGTCGAGTGCGATTTTGGGAGCGGACAGCAGTGGCAGCACATCACAACCGCCGAGTGGTGCCTCGCCCAAGGTCTTGTCACGCAACATGTTACAGATGCGTGGTAGGCGCCAGCAAATAGTCGCGGCCTTAGCAGCCGAAGCAGCCGCTAATGCGAGCAATAATCTACCCGACGCCGATGCGGCTGATCTGCCTGCGAATTTGGGCTTGCCGCGCGAGCGTGTGATAAGCATTTGCAACATGGACAAACACGAATTGGACGATTACTTTGTAGCTGGTGAAGTGGAAGAAGAACCAGAGGATCAAGATACCGAACTGCTTCAATATTTTCAGACGAGAGACGCTGAGGAAAAATTGAATTCCTCAGATGCTATAAAATCCAATAGGCATCCAACAGCCTCAACGCAGGCAACAACTACAACACTGCAGGCGGCAACTTATACGCCAACAGTTGTAACGTCAACAGCGCTTGCTAAAACGCCGTCGTTGTTAACGAAATCGCCGCAACAGGCAGCCAAAAACGTTGGCAGGCAGCAGAGTGTACAAGCAGTAGCCACCGATGGCTATGGCTGTGCAACACAAGTATCAAATAGTGGCTTCACGGCCGCTGCCGGCCATAGGAAACAACATTCGGCGACAATTGGCTCTCCAGCGCCAAAGCCATGCCCCACAATGAAAACTATGGCTGTTGGATCGGCCTCAGCGTCTCTCACATTCATGTCACAGAAGCATCAACAACAACAACAACAACAACTGCATTCACAAGCTAACAAAAGCGTTATGCAACAAGCGCTTACGACAAATAACACTAACAATAACAACATAAACAGCTACAAACGAAAAATCAGCTTAAGCGGCACAACGCTAAACCCTGCCGAAGTAATGGCGACGCGTAAAAATTGCATTTTCTTCCCCATATCACCCAACAGCAATACGGAAAGTAGTGGTAGCAACACCAACAACAAATCCATCGTCAGCAGCGCAAATAATTCAAAATTCAATGGAAGCAGCGCTACGCTGAATCCTTCGAGTACGCTCAATTCGAGCAATGGTAATGGCAGCAGCGGTGACAGTGGCAATGGCGGTGGCGGGGGTTCGTTTTTCGTCAGCCCTGGACGGAGCGCGCATCGGGTGCGTCCCAAACCAAAGTTCGTATTGGGCAAGCAGCTTTCATTGGACAACGATTCCAGCGATCCGATGATCGGTGCTAGCCGCCGCCGGCGCAGCTACGCCAACCTTGTCATGTCTGGCGGCAACAATTCCCTTATGCCGCTCACTTCTGCTTCGGCGCCACCAAGTCCCTCAGTTTTGCAACAGCAACAACAGCAGCAGCAGCAATTCTACGGCACGCCCTTCTGTAGCGGTGACATGGGTTACCAATCTAACAACCATTCTTCAAACGTTCAAATGAATAGTAACACAGCTGCGAATGCAACCGATCTATTGGCAGCCGAGCAAAACTCACTCGATTTGGATATGTTCAGCGCCGCAGCGGCTAGAGCTATGGACTATGGTGAGCTGGTATTGGATGAGCTTACGACACCTCTCAATGAAATGCAACGCTCGCAATCGGTGCCACTTTCACAGCTACAGCGCATACACTCGCCGGCCTTCAATCGTAGTTTTCAAGCCGCGCCATATTCGGCGTGCACGTCTGTGGCGCAAACGCCAGTACCACACGAATTCACCGACTCATTGACGCTCTTCTCTGAGAACAGCTGTAGTGAAAATAGCGGCGGCATTGGCGCTATTATAAATGGCAAAAATAGCGCGCAGACAGCGGCTGCCAAATTGCTGGACGACGAAGCCGCTTTATTGGCGACCGACACGGTCGCAATGCTAGATAACCTGGACGTCGCCGAGATGTTCCCAGCAGATTTTTTGCGCATGAAATTTCCAAGCAATGTACAGGGTAATGCTACCACAACGACCTGCTCATCGGCGGGGTCATCGTCGGGTTATAGCAGCAGCGCTTGTACAGCCTTTGGCAGCGCCGCGATAATATCAGGCGGCGGCGGAGGTGGTGGCGGCGGTACTTGCTTACTTGGTGGTACGGGTAACTCAACATCTCGTTCGGTGCCTTCCACACCGCTGCCGCATCAGCAGCAGAGCCCATTCGCTTCGTACTTTTATGGTAGCCGACGACGTCTCGAGGAGGATGCACATCTCTCACCTTCGCTCACAACATCGGGTAACACAATGGGTGGCACATTCACTACAACTGTCTTCAAATATGGCAACAACGGCAGTGGTTCAATAGGTGGCGCCAACAACAACTATGATATGTCACGCTCTATGCCAACGACACCAACGGCAACACCGCGCTTCCGCTACAGTCCAACCGAGTTTACACGCGAATTTCTTAGTAATGGCAATACCAATACAATCGATAGCCTCATCAGTGGCGGCGCTAACACTGGTAGTCTTACCGATGCTGGTGCACCCAGCGAAGGATTAAGCGCTGCGCTCACCGGGCTCACTGGTAACAACGATGCGCTTATTGATGACAGTTGTGGCCTATCCGCTGATGCATTCGACGTCAACAACACTGTCACCGATGCTGAGTCAATGATGGCTGAGGCGAATGAGCTGCTCGGGAATTTGTAGAATTTGCATGAAGAGGAAGTAGAGTTGGCTACTAGTAAGGGCAACAACAGCAAAAACAACAACAATGACCGTAACCATCAACTAAAGATGGGCAGGTCTAGATCAGTAGCAAGCCAGCGGCTGGTCGCTGAAGAAAACAGTGAGCAAGAAGTGGTCACCTCAGCGAGTGTTGTTGGATTGTTGTTGGAGCAGGTCGGTAAGCTTTAAAGAGTTTCTTGACTACGTAGTTCTTATATCTTAATACATACATAGCATACATATGTAGATGTTTTGTCAAAGGTCTTGCGAGAGTAGAGAATCATTTCGAAAGTGAGGTTAAATTCAGAGCGTTGAAATTTATGAGATTGTTGTTCTGTCTCTTTCTGCTCAGCCTGAAATATTTGCAGAATTTAAAAAAACAGCCGTTGTTTGAATTGTTCTAAAAAACACACGTTCTGGATATACATATATGCCTAAAAATGCCTTATCGTATATACAACTTGCCTTGAAATGACTAAAGACATATTGAGCCCTAACCGCCAAATAAACTTAAGCGAAATGCTCTTGAGCATCTAGATGTATTTCTGCATCAAAAGGAAAATTTTGAAAAAAATATCGCTTACGTTTTTTTGGCGGTTAGGGCTCGATATTAGCTTAGTTGTATTAGACTCTTGATATACTAGGACCCTCAAGATCTCTCTCAGGGGAAAAGTTGCACCAAGCGAAAGCTAATTATCTGTTTATTAACATATTAAAATCAGGGACCGAAAATAATCGTTAAATATTAAATTGTCGCATGTTTACTAAAAGCCGGAATTTTGGTTACGAAACATTTTAATCAGGGACCGTAACGGTTATGATCTTTATAATAAAAATCATAATTTAACCGTTAAAATTTAATTTTTATTTTTCGATAAAAAAAATAATCGTTATTTTTGATTTTTATTTTTTCGATCAAAAGTAATCGTTATTTTTGATTATTATTTTTTCGATTATTTTTAACCGTTATAACGGAGACTACTTTTTTATGACCGATTTAAATCTTTTATGATCGGAAAAATAAAAATCAAACAATAACGATTAAATTTGATCGAAAAAATAGAAATCAAATTTTAACGGTTAAATTATGATTTTTATGATAAAGATCATAACCGTCCCTGATTAAAATGTTTCGTCACCAAAATTCCGGCTTTTAGTAAACACGCGATAGTTTAAAAAATTGTTTGGGCTCGCCAGATGGCGCCAATTAAGCTTTTGCCACAAATTCAAAAATAAATATGCAAATAAAGGTAAAAAAATGTGTTGGCAATTTTTCGATTCAACACGCAAAGAAACAGCTGTTGAAAAATACTATTTACCAGATCACCAACAATAAGCTAAACATGTCGTTCATGGGTAAACATTTTACCGATTACCAAAACTACCGAAATGAGTGTAAAGACCCTACTTTATTTTCTGTAGAAATGAGGGGTTTGGCAGGCCGCACACTGGGATCGCTTCATACAAGTCGATGATGCAAACGCATGCAAATATGAAAATACAATTTGATTTATTTTCTTAATTTATACCATTTTTTAAGGTATCAAAAAATTAGTTTAATTTATTTTTTAAGTCGAAAAAGAGAGAGTGCTATAGCGTTTTCAATTAGCGACATACATGGTATTCTTAATACTAAAAATTTAAATTATGGCTCATTACAAATTGCTTAAAAACAACAAGAAATTGTTATAACGCAATACCCGAATTTCATTGGAAAGTTCCAATTCGTCTTCAGAAGAATCAGATTCAGGTTGTCTATGTCCATAATTCTTAAAAGCATGTCTCTTGCAAAAGTGTTAATTTCTGGCAGTGGTTAAATGTAACGTAAAATGTTTCAAGAGAATATGATTTTTGTTAATTTCTTATAATCCCTTCCTTTTGTTAAGTCCAGAGTACCTATTTTAGCGAACCAAAATAAGCAGATTTTTGTTGTTTTACGAAAAGCTGCAGGAAAAACGATAAATACCAGATATTTTTTTCATTTTGACCACATTTCATTAGAATTTGTTATTCTTTAAAATGGCAGCGAAGCTCCTCTCACGTTTACAAGTGAAGTTATTAGCACGTGAATGGAAATAGAAACAATTACTTTAAAAAAAATTTTTTAAGACAAGCTATTATTAGTTGTTAATAAAAAAAGAACTAAAAGTTCAATTACATCGACCCCCGCACCACTTAACGGCAAACTCTTTTGTAGAGTTATTTCTTTCCATCTAGTAGTACACGTTCTAAATATGAAGGAAATTGGACCATAAGTACGGGTTTAGCATATATATCTCGACTCCTACGCCACCTAGCGGTTTAATTCATCTTTCATATTGCATTGGCATCGGGTTCTAAGCTAAGTTTGAAGTCTAATGTCTCTAGCTCATTGGGAAGTTGGTTAAAAATTTATTGCAAGATTTGATTGCAGACAGGTGAAACTTAATAAAAGCTTGTAAAATACTAAAACTGCATGTGATCAATAGATGATTGTATCGTCGGGAAAAGTACAATTGTACCTACTTTTTCATCCCTGTCTGCTACTTTCACAACCTCACATTTACAACAATTGTATGACTCTACCCCTGCCGTGACCCAAGTCTCCACTCGAATTGGTTGCTGCATCTCGCACATGGGTTGTTCATATTGCCCAGAGTGCGCGAACGGAGACATAATCGGAATTGAGTATAGCCGTGCAATTGTAACTGCATACCCAGAAGAACGACTATACCCCATTGCACTATTGTCATAAATAACATCACTAGAAAAACTGAGTTTCGAACGGCGAATTGTATGAAGCGGCCCAAGTGTGCGTCGGTATAATTCTATCAGGGTAAAAGCTCGAAAAGGCTTCGCTACGTGATATTTGAGCAATAGTAAGACCAATCAAAAGCAGTCACGTTCTGGAATTCGAGTGAAAGTGAAATGAAAGTTAATCTAAAAACGAGTGAATTTAGGGCCCTATTATCGTTGGCGAGTCGAATGAATTTTTCTATTCGCCTGACTTTGCGAGTGGGCAATAGTTTTGTATTACTGTTGGCGAAGGAATAGATTGGCATCCATTCGCCTTGTTACCAACATAAGAAATGAAATTGACGCTTGTAAAACACCTGCCAAGCGTCAATTTCAAATATTTATATTTAGAACGTTCGAGAAATTACGCGAATGTCACGGGCGAGCAGCAGATGAACTGTAATTAATAATAGACCCTTCGCAATAATTATAGTTCCACCACATTTTGACAAGTTTTACGAATTAATGTTTTTGTTATTTAATAGAAGTTATTATTTTATAAAAATATAGTTTATTCTTTAACAAAAGCTGCGTTAATCCAAATTTGGAACTTTGTGCTACAATAAAAAAATTCTACAGTTTCATCTAAATTTCGATGTTTTTAAAAAGATTTTTTAAAAAGATTTTCAGTATGCATCTTTATAGCCCATTAAATTTTAGTAGGACAAATTTCAAGTTGCTAGAAAATCGCGTTGATTTTAGCAATTTTGTTTTTGTTGACAATGTACATATTTTGTATGAAAAAAATACATGACATTGTCAGCATAAAAAAATATTAAAAATCAACGCGATTTTCTAGCCACTCGAAACTTGCACTTTGTCGTGCTAAAATTTAATGGGCTATAAAACTGCATACTGAAAATGTGTATAAAAAACTTATTAAAAACACCGAAATTTAGATGAAATTTTGCAGAATTTTTCTAATTTTAGCACAAAGTTTGAAATTTGGTTTTATACAGCTTCTGTTAAGGAATTAATTATATTTTTCTTAACAGCGGTCACCCCTCGGCAGGCAATGGCAAACCTCCGAGGGTACTTCTGCCATGAAAAAGCTTCTCACAAAAATACAATCGCCGTTCGGAGTCGGCGTTATACTGTAGGTCCCTCCACTTTGTGTGACAACATCAAGGCGCACGCCACAAATCGGAGGAGAAGCTCGGCCAAACACTAACATATGTGTAAGCGCCAAATTATTATTATTATTATTAATTAAATGACAAAACATTAATTGGTAAAACTTGTCATTATGTAGTGGGATCATAATTATTTCGAGGAGTGTATGAAATGGACTAATCGATTCAATTTTCATTCGACTCGCAAACGATAATAGGGCCCTTAGTTTCAGTGTTCTGAAAAGCGAAGTATTTCTTTATTTCTAAACTTTTTTTTATCTTGAGTACAATTTTTGTTTAGCCTTGCAAGACATTTTGGCAAAACATCTTCGCACACATCATTGCAAATGTGTATGTTTAGCACTCGATAGCCAACAAAACATTCTCTTCAATAGCTGCTAGGCGCGAAATGAATGAAATTGCCACGATTTCCATTCTTTCTATTTGTCTTAAATCATAGATACTACTAGTTTTATTTCTAATACAGTTTTTATTTTTTATTTAAGCTGACTTATGACGTATGGCATAATGTTTTTAATTTTAATTTCTGATTTTTTTTAAATTTTTTTCTTGTAGTTTCCATACAAACTCGCTGTTTTTTGATGATGGTTAAATTAATTGTTAATTGTTGTAACTTATATTTGTAGTGTGTGTATATTGTATTGATTGGATTTAGTTTGTAATAACTAATAAAAAAATTGTTAAAATATACATACATACATGTGTATATGTATATTTTATATATTGTGTCGTATTTGTATTGAAAAATGCATAAGCTATAAGAAATTTTTGTATACAATGAAAAATGTGGGCTGCGAAATACGTTATAACTTTTTTCTAACCTATAAATTATATATGAATAACCATTTTTCAACTTAAATATCGTCGCTTGGCGCGCAATACCACGCATAAGTTTGTCCGAAAATTTCACAAAATAGCAACAAAAAAAAACAATTTTCTTCGAAACTTTGGAATGAATTTCTAACTGAGCGTACCATATATGAGGAGCTTCGACTATAATTATTCACCATTAAAGCAAGTAAGCAAAATTAATAAATTTCTGTGCTGCCGCATACTTGGTGTTGCATTTGGCGTGTACGAGGCATTGCGCGCCAAGCGACATGTTCAATATTTTTGCTTATAGAAAAAACAAAAAACTATTAATCAAAGATGCAGTGTTTCATTTTCATAAAACTTAACAAATAACAATTTATTCATACGCTGAGCAAAGAAGCAAATCAAACACATTAGGGGTTTCATTTAAGCGATTGCCTTATCACATCATAATCTCAGCGCTCAGTGAATTTTACATTAAACGCATTGATAATAATAAATTTGATGAAAGCAAAATAAAATTTTGTACGCAAATACAGCATAGTATGCAGCAAATTCAAAATTTCTTGAAAAAGTTTTTAGATCACTTCTTGAATATACTATAGGGCCGTCTATGTAGCTAGGTATTTATGTAGATTTTCAATATTATATACAACAAATTAAGCTTAGTTTGGTGCAAAGCTAAAAGCGCATGCGTTCACTGGTGAAACGAAAAAATCTACAACGCTTAAAAACATATATAGTAGGGTGGTCCTTAAAATATCAACATCTAAATTTTGTATGTGGCACCCCTTCTTTTGTTCCATGTACAAAATAAGGACTTCCAAATTTCAAAATTTTAACACAATTTTAGTGGTCGCCACCAAGATTTGAAAAAATGTAAATCTAACAAACTGGACATATTATTGAAAACTATGCATATAAATTCATTCAACGCCAAATGGATTTATCATACAATATTAAGCTCCAAAGATTGTCGTTTGTGTAAGTTTTTTCGGAATAAGTGCAGCATTTTTAAATTTTTCCTAAGTACTAAGTAACACTAGTTTGCAAATATGTACATAATTATCTTGAAAAAATATGTGATGATATCGAGCCTTAACCGCCAAAATAACGTAAACGACAAAAACAGAATTTTACAGGAGACGGTTTTTTCTGTATAAATTCTCTTTAAGTATGGATAATAACTTGATATTCAGTACTTAACCATTATTTTGGTCTACATAAATGATAGGGTAAGTTTGATTTACTTAACTAAAGCATAAACGATGTTTTTGTCGCTTACGTTATTTTGGCAGTCACAAAAAAAATTGTGGTGCAAACTTCTGGCAGTTATTGTCATTTGAAAAATTCACAAACAGATACACTTTTGTTGTTTTTTTTATTGTTGCATATAGCATAGGTGTGAATTTAATAAATATCTACGGCAGAGTATATATAATAAATTTACATTTATTAAAATTTATTGTGCAGCGTCCTCTTCATCCGTTTCCATTAAACAATCTCTAATGTTTTCATTGTAGTTTAGTCTTAGATATACCTGGTGAAATTTTTTAGGTATTAAATTTTTTTCGCACAGTTTCGCTAAATCGTATTTATTCGCTGAAATAGTTATATAATTTGGAAGGGCCATTTTTTAGTAGATCCAATTTTTTTCTTGTATATTTTATTAAATCTAAGTCCAATTTTTTTTGTTCCGAAGTATCTAAATAACCATATTTAAGTATAATGTTGAATGATTCTTTTTGATTCTTTTGGGCGGATGTATTATTATTATTATTTTGTTTTAAATGTTTAATATAATATTTATATAATTCCGTAACGTTGGAATATTCTTTTGGTAGATATAATTTATTGCTTTTGTTCCGACAATAATGCGAAGGAACTGCAGGCAACTGTTCAATGAAGGATTTAATTAGATCAACCTTGGTTGCATCCGATTTATTATAAGGCACATATTTATTTTTATTTATGCTAACCACTTTCAAACACTTGGCACTGGCTACTGCTGACCTTAACATCTGTTGTGAAATGTTGAGCGTTTTTAAAAGAAACTGTTGGCACACTTGATTTTTTTTATTATTGTAATCGATAACATATTTGTAGCTGTTTTGACTTCTGGTGCTTTGGGCTCTCTTCCGCGAAATGGGCTTATGTGTAATGCATGAGAGCAACCAGTCCTTTTGCCTACTTTTGCTGTCCATTCCCCAAAAGTGCTCGTTTATTAACAACCTATCCTGCTCTGTTAGGTTACTACAACTATTTCCA